>JANHFN010005996.1:237627-248726 GCA_032468175.1 Toxicocalamus goodenoughensis | reverse complement strand
AAAATAACCCAAATCACAGGACCCCGATCATACAGATTAGAAACAGCAGATGGAAAGAGCTGGAGGAGACATATAGATCAACTCAGAGCAAGGGCGACACCAATAAATACGAACAACCAAAGAGAAGAACCAACACAACCACACGAATCACCATAAATAGTCCACACAAGTAACCAAAATAGAGAGGGGGAGACCCCTCAAACACAAGCAAGATGGGAGGGGGAGACCCTCCACAAGCAATAACAGAACATACTCTACCGCAACCAACACTAGCCCCGGTCGGAAATCGTAGCTACTTACCTGGAAACCCAGAAGGAAGCGGCGTTGGAAGAGCGGAACAGTGTTCGGAGAACCAGCAGGAGGCCACTCCTGGCGGGAGCAACCGAGCCATCTCAACCAGCCCAGAAAGACCAGGCAGGAGCGGCATGGCTGCCTCGAACTTCCAGGAGTTTCCACGGAGAAGGGATGGAGCAACAACAAGCTCGTCCGAACTGTCCAGAGACAATGAAACAGCTGAATTGCGCAGGTCAAGTAGAGCCCATAGAAGCCCCACCTACTTACGTAACTACATAACCTAGAAGAAACTGGATTGGTTGGACTGAACCAAGTGGGGAGGGGTGTTACGTATTTGCTTATTCAAACCTGATTGGTGTTCCAGACGATGGGAGATTTCAAGAGCCGTCATTGGCTGAGAGCCACGAGCAGCTGCTATAAAAAGGCTGCCGCGGCTCCGAAAGAGCCGAGCCGAAGTTACTAAAATAAAGAGCTGAACTGTTGACAGTGGTCTCGAGCCTCTTTTCCTGCAACAAAACAGATTCCATCATGAATAATCAAGAAGATGGGCTTAGCTCCTAATTAATTTCCAGTTTGCTGAGTTAGATCTCATACTCCATAAATGGAACATTGGTCTTCATTGGGCAAAGTTACAGTCACTTCCCCCCACCCCAGAGAAAAAGATTGGCTTTCATTTATTATCAGTGTACTCTAAATCAAAAGGTGTTCACCCTTTTGGGCCATGGGTTGTACATACATGCCTGCCAAAAACTTTGGAAAAGTTCTCAGAATGATGAAGAAAAACAGTGGCAATTCTCCAGTCTGACCTGTGACTTTGGAATTCTCTGAAGCTTTCTCATCTACGTACTAATGACACTGGAACTGCATATAGCTTTTAAATTCAGATAGGAGGACTGCATGTTGCCACAAATTATTCTATTATTTGATTCTGTGTATGGTGGTAGGTTTTATTCCACTTGTCTCAGCTTACTGTAATGATTGGCTCTTATGTCTTTCAGACACCTTTCAGTGTCATCCATTCTTCCCATACATCAGATAGAAGTAACTGGAGATGTTGGCCTTCTTACTTATTGAAAGCTGTCCAAGCTGTGAAAGAAGAGACTCTCACTTTAAGAATGCTGATCGTAATCTCCAATTTAACTACCTTATGGCCCAGATGGATTCTCCTCAAAGGGTTTTCTTTTTTAATTCTTTTGAATAGTCAGGAACATTAAATAAACACTATGGAGCCACACTGGAGTTTTAGATCAGCTGCAAATATCTGTTTGTCATGACACAGCATAAGTATGCATTTTATTTGTCTTGTTTTGAAGGTAAGATGCCAGAAGCACATTTGAGAAGTACTGGCTGAAACCTGATCTCTGACAGATTAAATATAAACAAGGTCACTTTCTCTAAAATACAGTGAACAGAGGAGACTGTTCCAAAGTTGCCTTGACACAGAAAGATATTGGCGATGTTTTTCACTAGAACCTTGTTTTGAAGTGGTTTAAAGTTCAGGGATTTCTCTGAATTGTGTAGCAAGAAGATATATGTGTACTTCATCTCTGGGAACAGTATTCCTTTTTTCAAGTTGGACAATTCAGTGTCTAATGAATCACCCTTGTCCACAATGCTTATCTAACAATTTTGACTAAATGACCAGAGCAGGACAAAATAGTAATAATGAAAAACCCTACCATGTATATATACTGTTAATCTCAGTCCTTCAAGGTAAATCAGGTCAGGAAACAGCTCCACAGGAAGTACAGGTTGACTTACAAACACAACTGAACCCCAAAGTTCTGTTGCTTAACAGTTGTTAAGTGAGTTTTGCCCCATTTCTTGCCACGGTTGTAAGTGAATCACTGCAAAGTTGTCAAGTTGGAAAGTTAGTAATATGGTTGTTGAATGAATCTGGCTTCCTCATGGACTTGACTTGTCAAAAGGTCTCAAAAAAAGGGGATCACATCACACGATCCCAATTTTGATCAGGAATGCTGCACGGTCGTAAGTGTGAGAAAGGCTCATAAGTCACTTGTTTTTAGTGTCATAACTTCAAATGGTCACTAAACAAAGTCAAGGACCACCTGTATTTTATGGATAGAGGCAGTGGTGGGATTCAAATTTTATACTACCGGTTCTGTGGGCATGGCTTGGTGGGCGTGGCTTGGCTTGGTGGGTGTGATACTGCAAAATCTCCATTCCCTCCACACTCCTGGGGAAGATTACTGCAAAATCCCATTCCCTCCCCACCCCGCTAACCTGATTTCCAGCTCCGTTCTCCTGTGCAAGGCAACAAAAAAAGACCCAGCCAATCAGCTGGGACTGGGGAGGCAGAGAATAGATGGGGGCGGGGCCAGTCAGAGGTGGTATCTACCGGTTCTCTGAACTACTCAAAATGTCGACTACTGGTTCTCCACAACTGGTCAGAACCTGCTGAATACCATCTCTGGATAGAGGGTATAATAACAGATTCTTGCATGTCTGTCTGTGTCTTCCCTTCTCTCTCTCTCTCTCCTTCTCTTCTTCCCTCCTCTCTCTCTCTCTCTTTTGGAGAAGGGGGAGTAGACTAACAACACTTTCCCATCACTCACATGTTTCTTGTGCACCTGATGTTTCCCTAACAGTTTCTGGATTCCTTCTCAAAGGTCATCTCCCTGGCTCTCTGCAGTTGACAATTTCAAATGGAACCAAAAGAGCCTTGGAGTTCAAAATAGAAGCCCTGACGGTGTCCCAAATAGATATGGACCGGAGCATGACCCCTCACTTTCTGTTCTTCCAGAATGTTGAAATACACCTTACGTCTTTCCGAGTCACCACATAGAGAATCGAGTTGCAGGATTATTTCACGGCCACAGCACCAATTAGTGCCACCGTCTGGTTTTCGGATTGCTGCCAAATTTCTTTCCAAGTTCATACAATCAATATCTGTGTGAGGTTAGAAACGAAGTTCAGGCAGAGAAGAAGTGAATCAGCAAAGTGTGTGAAAGTGATACTACAAAAATACTCAGCATTAACAGAAATGCTAAAGATTTCTACGTTTTCATGCTTCCTTACAGAGGGCCAAATTAGAGTACAAGAGAGGCTTGTTATATAGCATGGGTGGGGTAAAGGATAATTCTATTCCAGAAGTCCTTTATAACAAAACAATGGCACAGTTCACAAAATAACTATTGTTATATGAAGTGGTTATTTCTAAATTAGTGAGGGAGAAGGAGCTTTAGAATACCACAGCAATAGAAAGCAATACTTTCTAAAATATAAAACAGCCATTCCTTGTTGGAATTGTAAACGAAAACCATTTTATTCTTTTTGTAAACTGCTTCTTATAATATTTATATATGGCTTTTATGTTTTTATGTCTATTTGTATGCTGCCCAGAATTGCTCTATGAGATGGGGAGTTTCTAATTATGATATATAAACAATAAAGAAGGAAAGAAATAGAGTAAACCTTTGAAATGGTACTAATTAGATTTCTGTAATAAGCACCAGAAGCAAAACTGATTTCTATTGAAGTGTATTTTATTATTCTAGTCCTTCTCCTTGAGATTAATGAGATTTTTCTACCTGTATAAATAGAGATTAAAGATATCTGGAACTCAGCAAGGATCTTATGCAGATAGTCCTCAACTTACAACTGATCACTTAATGACTATTGGTAGTTCTGTTAGACCCACAAAAAGATATGCATGACTCGTATTTGAAGTTCCCACTGTTGCAGTGATATGATTACATTTTGGACACTTGCAACTGGTCTGCATTGGTGACCATTTGCAGTTTCCTGCAATCATGTGACTGCAAGTTGCAACAATTTTGCTGGAAAATGACATTTATTTCTGGTGTCTGGCAAAAAAGGCTATGGATTCACTTAACAAAACGTGCTTGCTTTACGAATATCACGTTTGCTTAATGATTACCACAAAATATGTCATAAAATCCAAAAGTATTCCAAAAGGCACATCAATATTAGATCCTTTCAACAAATTGATAAATTATTGATATTAATTATCATGGAACGGTAAATCTCCAAGGCTTTTCCTTTAAAATGGTAAATCTCCAGGGCTTTTCATATAAGATACATGTTGTATTTTTCCTGATTTTTAATTATTAGTTGAGCTTATCTGCTAACTTCTGCATTGTTTTGGAACTAAAATTATATTGATGATCACCATGGAAGGCCCAATTGGAAAGCTATTGTTTTGCAATAAGAATTTAAAATTTGGGCAAGAATTGGATAGGAATTTAAACTTTGAATCCTGTTCTTATGAAAAACTGACCTTTTAAAAATAATCTATAAGTTTTCTATGATGGGTAATTTTTTGTTTTGGTTTGGAAAGTATGAATTGAAGGAAAAAAATTACATTGAATCAGCTCATTCTTAAAGCTACCATTACAATTTTTGAAAAATTAGAAAAATTAGAATGACACCAGATCCATTAAAACATTGGTTCTGCTGCCTGTTTGGACCAGACAAGCTGGTTGCCTTGGAAACCACTCTGATTTTGAACATATTAAAGAAAAGTTTTTTAAAAAGGAACTAAACCAACCATTCTCTTTTAATGACATATTAATTTATTTTAAGAAAATACTTTTTAAAAATTTATAGCCTCCTCAATAGATGTCTAAAATGTTGGTCATTGATCTTATTGTGGAAATGGAATAAATTTCAAGGTGCAGACTTTGCTTTTGTTTTTGGCAGATTCTTCTGTGGTTGTTGTTTGGTACCTTCAATTCAGTGTTGACTCCTGGCAACTCTTGGATTAGTCCCTTCAGTATTTTGGTAACAGTCTTGGAAGTGGCTTGCCATTGCATCCTTTCTACAGCTGAGGGAAAGGGATTGACCCAAGACCACCCAGCTGGTGTTGTACTTAAAGTGGGTCTTTGACACGGGTGGGCTTCAAAATTTTTAGCAATGGTTCTCTGGCCGGTTGCTGGGTTGATGTGGCTATGGTAGGCATGCCCTAGTCAGCCTCCTGCACCATGGCAAGGGAGGAATGTTTTGCTCTCCCTGGGCTCCGGAAGCTTTCTGGAAACTGGAAATGGGCCCATTTCCAGCCTTCCCGAATTTCCAGGAGGCCCGTTTTTTTGCCCTCCCTGAGCCTTTGTGTGCGCCCTGCACTTACCTGCATCCAAAATGGGCCGTGTGGGGACTCCTGGGAGGGGTGAGGTGGGGAGGATGGATGGGGCAAGCCAGGAGTGGGATTTGGGAGTTCTCCAAAGTGCGCTGAATCTTAGTTAGAGGTTCTCCCAAATCCCTGCGAACTTCCAGCAGCCCACCCCTGGTTTTTGACCGCTACAGCTGATTGGTTCTCCTGGTAGATTCTTATTGACTGAATATTCTTACTATCTTGAAATGGGATCTTAGAATGAAATAATGATTTAAATATGTCAGTGAGTTGTTGAATTATATTCCACAAATTTGGAATTTAGGTATTTATGAAGAACCAGTCCAGCAAGCCTGGACTGTTGCCAAAACTTTCATTATGTGTTCTGAAAAAGACAACTGTGGATCATATATCAAAGCTTGGTTTGATGAAATGTGACCCTTGCTCAGTGGTTGAACTGACTGTTTATCAGTTCCTGCAGTCAGGACTCTGTTATTTAAAAAGTGAGCTGTAGCAAATTCTATATAGAGTGATGTAATAATTATCGTATCTGGAGTGTGTACTTGATTTAGTCTTTTGCTTTGTTAGTTTTAATAATATACCCTTTGTTTTATTTGTATTAATATTTAATTAATATTAAAATTAAAAATTAATATTAATTTTTAGCCACAAATAAAATAACTTGCCATAAAATGTGCTCTTTAACACTGAGTATGTGTGGGAAATGTTTAAAAAAATACTCAGTTCAAAAATACTCCTCTCTTTTTAATTATTATTCTTTTAATTTTAATTAACATATTTCAGGCACCAGTTCCATTGTACTGACAGTGGGGCTCAACCTTGGTAAGTCAAGGTAATTCCTGAGTTTGCTTATTATCTTAATGATTACTAATTGTCAAAGGACAGTGTGTTCTGCTTTCCTTATCCTGTTGGCCTTGGTTATAACTGTAACAGCTGCTGGACACATGTTCAGAAAATGACTTTTTTTTTTTGCTTGCCCTTCTCTCTCTTTCTCAATCTCCTCTTCTCCCAACCTAGAAGGATGAAATCACAGCTAGGCCTTCTTTGATTCTTATTACAGCTTATAACGACTTATACGACTTATAACCTCAATTGAGTCCCAAATTTCTGCTGCTAAGAGAAACATTTGTTAAGTGGATTTTGTCCCATTTTACAGCTTTTTTTTGGGTGGCCACAGTTATTAAGTGAATGACAACACTTGTTAATTTGGTAACACGGTGGTTAAGTGAATCTGGCTTCCCCATTGACTTTGCTTGCCAGAAGGTCGCAAAGGGGATCTCATGAACCTGGGACCCTGCAACCGTCATAAATACGAGTCAATTGAGAAAAGAGATGCTTTTCTATATTTTATCAGACTGTCAGACGTCATTTTAGTTTTGTACTATTATATTTCCCCTAGAAACATTCTGGCAGAAAGGTAGAACCTAATCTAGAAGTGGTCTTGGATACTTTGAGGTGAAAGAAAGGTATGAGGAACTTTTGTACTTCACAAGTGACTGTCATTAGGTAGTAATATGCTGTACTTTTTAAAAAAAAAATAGGACTTAGATTTCAGTTATGTCAGCTATCAAAAATATGCCTCAGCATGGAATAAAGATGATTGACACTGTATTTTGCCTCCTATCAAATTGTAAGGAAATTGGATCTTACTTTGGTTTTGAGAGGAACGGGCATTGTTGTTGTTTTTGCTAATATATACTATTTTACTTTTTAAGATGTTTGCATTCATAATATATTTTCCTTAATAGATTGATCTTTTAATTTTGCTTAATTAATTAATTATATCCTGCCTTTATTACTGTTTTTTTTTCTTTCCAGCTGGGAGAAAAAAAGTTTATTTTGGCAAAATCAAATGAATCAAATAAAATTCCGATCCTACTTGGCTTTTTTGCTGTTTCAATATGCTTGTGTAGGTTACTTAGGAATCTTAAATGTGTTGTCCTAGTTAAACCATGAATACACTGGCTTTGCTCTGAATCTCTCTGAAAGAATACAAAACTGCCAACCTGCTCTGTGGGGAATGAAACTCAGTCAACTGTTTTACATTGAGTCAGGCTGTTGTCTCTGAGTACTGCTGGATTGGGAATATGTAATCCTCTAGATGTTGGTAGCAGATGACTCCAAACAGCTTGGCCGGTATGGCTGAGAGATCTGAGAGTTGTAGTGTAGCCACACATTTGTGCATCTCTGCCACATTGCCTACCTTGGCTGGTGGCATTCCCAAAGCAGCCTTTCAGAACCCAACAGATGTGCTACCAGCTGAGAACTCTGGATTGCAATGTCACCAAATTAAGATAGCATTACTGGGTCTTAGGAAAATAATTCAATTGATAGCTCTTTTTAACCCATTATCTTTGTATGTAGAATGTCTGCTCTTTCACTGGCCTGGAATCCTGTTTTGATCTTTATGCACATGCAGAACAACTGCATTTATGACATTATGCTGGACTAGATATATAATGAATGATCATCTAGCTCAGTGATTCTCAACATTTTCTTCACCAGGGACCCCCTTTTGTGGCCACCAACCATGGTCACCAACTACCATGTCTTAACTCAAGATTAAATTGTAATATTTCTTCAAGCCTCCACGGATCCCCTTTGATGACATTGTGCCCCACCCTGCAGGAGTCTGCAGATCACAAGTTGAAAAACACTGTTCTAACTTATTTTGTGTCATTCTTGTGCAATGTCATCACTAGTGACTTACAATGTCTTTATAGTATCACCCAGCTATTGTTGAAATGATATGAAGCCTGCCTAATTACTGGACTCTTATTTTGGCACAACAATGACTGGAAAGCTCTAGAAGACACTGTAAGATGTTAGTGAGGAAATGCCTTCAGAGTTCCTCTGATTCTTCCTTTGTGCGAATTCTTAGTAGTATCTCCTGCTATGCCTTTCCATGCCAACTTTTTTTTTCTTCTAGAAATTTTCCTACCGTAGCAGAAGTAGTATCTTCATTCTGTTCGAGGGGAGTGGGAAAGAAATAAAGTGAGAGAAACTCTTCAACTCTCTTGACCCTTTTATGCTGCCCTTAAATGATAAACTAAACTTTCATGAAAAATGGATGACCAGGGAAATTAGTCCCTTCTTCAATTTCAGAGAATGAAATTGCAGTAGGACCCTTTCACTGGCAGACAAAACTATGTTGATATGCGAGACACTTTATCCTGAGCTACTTATCCTGATCATTGCCAATGCAGGCAGCAGCTCAACCATTCTTGTGATATACAGTCACCATGCCTAGACGTGAGAAACCAACGGCCTCCCCAAGTAATGGTAATGGCAATTTTAATTATATATCTTATTCCTGCAGTCTTTAGGTGCATAATCCTGGTGTGATGGAGATTATATGGAGAACTCCTTTTTGACCCCAAGTCTCCTTGAGCGAATGCGCTTTGCCTCTGAAACCTACTTTGGTCCTTTGGCTTCTGGCTTTCTCTTTTCATTTTGGTGGTCTCATTCCTTGCTTATGAAAACTTGGCTGTTCCTTGTTTTGCATCTGCAGCTGTTCCATCTAAGAGAAGAGGAGAAAGCAAAAAAAAAACACAGTTTGGGCTCAGCTTAAAGTCTCAGTACAGGCATGACTTTGTATATATTATATTACAACAAAGCAATTTGGCAGTCGTGAGATGGGGAGAAATGTTAGTTTTTCAAGCAAGCTAACATCATCAGGGTATTTTTACTCTGAAAGTCATCTGGTTTTATGGTGTTACAAGTTGGTTTTCTAGGAAATTGTTCATGCAAATTAATTATGCTAGTTGGGATCAAGATTTTGCTTACTATGGAAAAGAAGATGTACTCTTTCTGGAAAAAAAATACATGTGAAACTGGACCACAGATTTTAATCGCAGCATTTTTTACCCTGTTTCTGGTTAATATAAACTGCATCTGCTGTAACATTAAACAGTATTGAAAAATAATTTAATGTAGAATGGAGCAAATTTTGAAAATTGTAATCCCATTGCAACCAAAGATTCTTTGACTAAATTTCACCAAACTGTATATCCCTTCAAATTACACTAAATTGTATATGTTAATGGCTGTAAGATTTTCTATATCTTTTATTGGAAAAGTTCTTTGATTCCCCCTTTCATAGTCTAGATAACTAAATTGTGGGACTTTCCTCAATGTTTAGAATAACTCTGTATTAAAAAAAATAGACACATCATAGAATTTAATTCTCATTGGGAACCATTCTTAGATTATAAATATATAGAAAATTGTGTCACATCCAAAATTTAGGTTTTAGAATTTGATGTAGAATTTACTGAACTGGTTTAATGTATTGTGCAAAACCTACAGTTTCTTTTAAGGATTTTGACCGTGTTAACCAAGCATTTTTAGGTCAACATTCAACGGAAAATGGATATGAAATGTTTTACAATTTTTTTTTGCTTTTTTAGATTTAGATTGTTTATCCAGTCGTATTCCATCAATTGTACTTGATTCTTTTCAATTGTGTTATCTACCTTTTATATTTTTTCAAAAATACAAAGCAATAAATAATAAAAAGGATAATTCAAATTAACATTGATTCATACTATATTAGAGAATAATTATTTCTTTGAAGGAAAACATATACTTTTTCATGTAAATGTTATGTAGCTAATTTCAAAAATAAATTGAGGGGAGATGTGGTTCTGATTTTTTTTGTTTCAGTACTAGATTCTCTTCTTTCTGAAGCATCAGCTCATTTTATACAAATGCCAGTGATTTTTAGGATCAGAAAAACTTTAAAACTTGTGCCAAAACTCAATTTAATGAAAAAGTCTAGAGTAACATTCACATTCTTCAGATGAATTTCTCTTCTCTCTCTCTAATTTTTAGCTTTTATTTTTTTGGTAAACAACACACTGGACTTGTCTTCATTAACTGAAATTCAGAAAGTTTATTGTAATTATGAAATATCTGAGACTAATTGACTGTAACACCAAGCATACTTATTATGACTGCATACTTACTGGGTTCAGTGGAATTTACTTTCCTGTATGTCTTACTTACCAAGTTAAAAGAGAAAGATAGACAATAATCTTGTCCTTGCAACAGAACTTCATCTGCCTTAGCTTTTGCCTTGTTTCTTTGACAGCTGGCTCAGAATTAGCTCCATGTTTCAACTGGATCTTGGCAAATTGTCTCCAGTGCGCTGTATCCTGTATCTAAAACCCTTAATAAATTTAGCAGCAGAAGTAATAAAAATAACAGTAGCAAGGTTGGAACTACAATTAGTCTTTCCCCAAGGATACTGATATGGTGTTTCTTAACCAAGACGATTCCCCTCAGTCCAATGGTAGATATTAAAAGGTTAATGGAAACATTCATACCAATTCGGTTTCTTGTGTGTACAACATTTGGGATTCAGTTTCTTCTTCAGAACTTTGAGCATCCTTAATTAGTACATTTGAGAGGAATGGGCTAGAGCAGGGATGCCCAAATTTGGCAACTTTAAGACTTATGGACTTCAACTCCCAGAATTCCTCAGCCACCCATTCTGGCTGGGGAATTCTAGGAGTTGAAGTCCACAAGTCCTTTTCTTTCCTTCTCCCTTTCACTTTTTGGAGGAGAGAAATGTCAGTAATCTCTACTCATTACTGACTATCACAGCTGCTGTGGTGGTGTCATGCCCCTGGTGGAGACTGACTCTGAGGGAGAGGAGGAACAGCCGACAGGGAGTGGAAGTGTGGCTCTGGAG
>JANHFN010005996.1:160214-175726 GCA_032468175.1 Toxicocalamus goodenoughensis | reverse complement strand
CCCCGAGTCCCTAGGGAGAGGGGCGGTATATAAGTCCAAATAATGAATAAAAATAAATAAATAAACTTGCCAAGTATCTGAATTTTGATCATGTGACTATGGGGATGCTGCAATGGTCATATGTGTGAAAAATGGTCATAAGTCACTTTTTTCAGTGCCGTGGTAATTTGGAACGGTTGTTAAATGAATGATTGTACATTGAGGACTACTTGCACAGTGAAATATTTCTACACTGATCCACAATTGGCCATCTAATTCCATAGTGAAAATGGAAGAGCCCGTGGTCAGCTTGCAGGGACTCAGCAGAGCAATTGTTTTCTGCTCTCAGAGGTTTTGGTGTTAGTATTTCTCATAGAAATGTTCTGCACCATTGAGTCTGTGAAATAACATTTGTAACTCCAGCCTCGGATAAGAATCTTAGGCTTCTCCTGGCTGGATCACATTTCTTTGAAATAAATTAATTTGATACAGTGGTTATAGCATTGAAGTGGAATGGGAAGGTCAGGATTGAATTCTCACTCAGTTACACATCTCTCTTGATGATCTTTAGCTAATCATTGTATCTCCATCTATCACTGCCACATGGGATGTGATCAGGGGGTGGGATTCTACCGGTTTGGACTGGTTCTGTAGAACCAGTTGTTATGATTCTGTGCAGTTTGGAGAACCAGCAAATCGTGACCCTGGCTGGCCCTGCCCCTCTCCACCTGCCCCTCCCCTCCCCACTCAGTCAGTCCTTATTGTGCATGCACAACATTGTCAGCATGCCTGACATCGCTGAATGTGTTTTTCCCGCCCAGTCACTCCATAAGGTTTTTTTTTTCCCTCCCCACCATCAGCTGTTCCTATGATCAGCTGTGCCGGGATTACTCTCGCTTACTTACTGCTTCACCCAGGTGACTTCCCTGAGGTCCAGGAAGGCAAAAAATTGAGGGGGTGTGCCCCCTTCATTTTATACCTTCCTGGACACCAGGGAAGCCTGGGAGCAAAAATGCCTCCCTGGAGGCTCCCCTGAGAGCCCCAAGGGAGCCTTCTGGGAGCAAAAATGCCCTCCCAGGAGGCTTCTCTGAGGCCCAGAGGGCCCCCAAATTGGGGGGGGGGGTTGCTACAAAAAAATGAAGCTATGCCCACTGTCAAATGGCCACCCCTACCTAGCCACATCCACCTAGCCACACACACAGAACCAGTTGTTACAAAATTTGAATCCCACCCCTGGATGTGATGAGGTTAACATGGGGATGAGAAGACTCATGCATCCGGCTTCCTTGGAGTTAACCGTGAGATAAAAAAAGGTGTATGTCATTTTGAAGCTACTTCTGCCCAAATCAGCTGGGATTCTCAGTTTCTCAAAAGAAATTGAGAGAAAATAATTTGAAGGCATCCTCCTTTTCTTCTTTGGAACCACTAGTCTAAGACAGGGGTGGGCAACTATGGCCCCTTTACGTCATGTAGACTTCAACTCCTAGAATTCCTGAGCCAGCATGGCTGACTCAGGAATTCAGGGAGTTGAAGTCCCCAGATTGTAGACGGGTCATAGTTGCCCATCCCTAGTTCAGGAAGACTTCATGATTGCTGACACTGGATAACTCTGAATAACTAATTAGTAATTCAGAGTAATTCAATTTTGGCTGAAAAAATAAATCTGTTGGCATACTCTCTAATCCTGAAGGTTTGTTTATTAAAAAAGCATGTTGTGTTTCAGCTACTGAAACATTTGGGCCCGAATGCCCAGCCAGCGGGCTGCATCAACTCACCTCCTCTTTGGCGATGCGCATGTCATCGGTAACATCAGAGAAAACCGTCGGCTGAATGAAGAAGCCTTTGTCTCCTCCGGGGCCTCCTCCACATTCCAGCTTGGCACCTTCTTTTTTCCCACTCTCAATTAGTGAGAGTATTTTATCATACTGCTCCTTATCAATCTAGATGGAAATATTGCACTGATAAGTCACTTCTCAGCCACTTTGGGGCTTTAGGATTACAAAGCAGGAACAAATGCTTCTAGGGGGGATTTGAGTGGGGGGGGGGAGATGAAGCAACCATTTTCTATCGAGATGTTGGCTTTGGGCCAGCACTTTTCATGAAGTTCAGTAATTAGAGTTTAAAGAACAGAAGGGTTTTTTGGGGGAGGGAAACTCCTATTACCCTTCAACTGTTCTCATGGATGGGGTCTTTCTTAGACTCTTTTTATATTTTAATTATTTTAATTTGGTAGGCTATTTTCTGAAGCACGACGTCCCGTGTTTGCATGGCTGTCATTCTCCAGTTTGTTATTTTGTAGAAGTCACAGTAACTTAAAACCTAATTCACAACTGTAGCTACACGAAAGATTTAACAAGACACCTCCATAAGAAGTTAACAAGGTTCCCAGAGAACAATTGCAGTCCTTTTCTACATACTTTAACAGGAAGCATTAGGTATTTCCCACAGTAAAAAAAAAAGATTCCTGAACACGCTTAGCTCATTAATCAAGGTTTTTTTGCAAAGCTATGCAGTTGCAGAACCTAGGAATTCTGCGGTGCTCTGGGTGTGTGGCTGTATACAACTGCCGAGTCTTTTAGCTTTATATGTCAGAGAGGATAGTTTTTGTTCCTTCCTTACAGGAGGCTTGTTGGAATCATTGTCAGAGATTTGTCTGCCAGGGGAATCGATTTAGAAGAGGTGACGTGATTGTAAACATTATTTATTTATTTATAAAATTTATTGGCCGCCCATCTTACCATAGGATAACTCTGGGTAACTTACAGTTACACTTAAGCTAAAACATAAAAAGTTAAAAACAAACATTAAAACCAAGGACAAATGGACAGTAGGGGAGGATTGGGAAGGGGAGGTAGGATCTGTTATTAATCACATCCATTGAGCTGATCCATTGTATCAATCAACTACGTCAGAGGTGGTATTCAGCAAGTTCTGACCAATTCTGGAGAACCGGTAGCAGACATTTTGAGTAGTTCAGAGAACTGGCAAATACCATCTCTGGCTGGCTCCACCCCCTCTATTCTCTGCCTCCTGCTGATCAGCTGGGCCTTCTTTTGTTGCCCGGCACAGCAGTGGTGGGATTCAAATTTTTTTTACTACCGGTTCTGTGGGCGTGGCTTGGGAAGGATACTGTAAAAACTCCACTCAGAAGTGGTATTTGCCGGTTCTCTGAACTACTCAAAATTTCTGCTACCAGTTCTCCAGAACTGGTTAGAACCTGCTGAATACCACTTCTGCTGCACAGGAGAATGGAACTGGAATGCAGGTTAGTGGGGTGGGGAGGGGAGGGGAGCATTACAGTAATCTAGTGGTGAAATGTCTAGGGACTGAACGACTTGAGCGTTGTATGAAGGGCAACTTCAACTTATCATGAATGCCAGATAGAAACGGCTTGATAAAACATTTGGAAACTGTTTGACGCATGAATAACTGGAAAGAAGGTTCACACCAATGTCACACATTTTCATAATCCACTCTTTCCGGGAGTTTCAATCTGAGGACTTATTTGTAAATAACTCTCCATGAAGCCTCCTGGATGTAAACCAGTGGTGGGATTCAAATTTTTTTACTACTGGTTCTGTGGGCGTGGCAGGGAAAGGATACTGTAAAACGTCCAGTCAGAGGTGGGATTTGCCGGTTTTCCAGAACTGGTCAAAACCTGCTGAATACTACCTCTGATGAAACCAGACTTAACTACAAGTAGTCCCTGACTTATGAGCACAGTTGGGACTGGAACTTCTCTTGCTAAGGGATGCAGTGCTTAAATGGTTTTACGACCTTTTTGCCATAGTTGATAAGCAAATCACATGGTCATTGGGAAAATCCAGCTTCTCCCATTGACTTTGGAAGCCCCCTGGGAAGGCCACAAATGGGCACCATGTGACCCTGAGATACTGCAACTGTCATTAATACATGCTGGTTGCCAAGCACTTGGATTTTGATCATGTGACCATGGGATGCTGTGAAGGTCATAAGAGTGAGGTTGTAAGTCACTTTTAGCACAATCTTAACTTCAAACTGTCATCAAATGAAGGGTTATACGTCAAGAACTGCCTTTATAGACTCATTTGTTACAGTGGATTCCCCACCAGTGAATTAAATTCCCAGAGTTCTCAGATTGAATTGGAAGTCAATGTTCCAAGGGTCTGGAAGGTGCCAGGTTGAGGAAGGCTGCAACAGTAGCATGAAATTTGCAGTTCTCAATGCTGATCCCAATCCTGCCTCAATTGCTTCTTTTATAAGGCACCGTGAGCCCCATGACTCACTTATAAAGGAGAGTGACAAAGCCCAACAGATTATATACACTTTCAGCTATTCTGGCTGTTAGATTGACAGCAGGTTCCACTTCCCCTCCTCTCCGCTCTCTGTTCCCCCCTCACCATCTATTTTTAACTAAAGTTGATGTATTTTCTCTGTTTTCTTTTTTGTGGTTTATTTTATTGTTCTATTATTTTACTTCTTATTTCTTTATTTTTTTTATTATTATAAGCCATTTAGACTATCCCTATGTGTGATGAATGGCAAATAAAATTTAATAATAATAACAACTTGTTCTTGGATAATTATGGAGGAAATTAAGGGGGAAATGCTACTTTAATATTCATAGGTTAAGGGCAACTTGATGTGTATGTATCTCACTTGTGGGTTGGAGGTTAAATGAAGGCAACATAATGGCATATAAATATTATTGCCAGGGCGTCTTTATGCAAAAGCTGGATTATAAGTGGGGAAAGGCCCATTGATTTATTTCAGGGAGGACAGGCCAAATATTACTGTTTTCCACATTCCTAATGTTTTCAGCTCCCCAATCACTGAAAAATATACATTCTGCACAAAATATCCAGCATTTTCAATATGGACTGACTGTGAATTTGTGAAGTTATGTCCTTGCATCTTTTCAAAGAGTTGTCGCAATTTCTAAGTAAAAAATCCTGGTTAAACGTCAGAAATAACCAAGCTTCTGTCATGCTGTCAGAAACAGAGTAATAGATAATGGCATTGCTACTAACCTACTTTTAATAAGCAGACTGGTTCAGAATAACCATCTGTCAGGAGAATGTTCTTCGTGAAGACAATCTGTGCCTGCTTGTCAAAGAATCACACATAGGGTGGGACTCTGTGCTCAGTAGGGTTAGGTTGAGCAATTGGTTCTCAAATTTAGCTAAGTTCAGTTGCCTGAAGGCAGCTAGAGCAAGTTCAGCAGGTGTGCAGTAGAAAACAGGAAGCCGGAGCTTCAGAGAACCAGGAAATTGGGGCAGCCTCAAAGAGGCAGGTAAGCTTTATGTGAAAATCAAATGAGGAATTGAATTCCATTTGGCAATGTTTTCATGTACAAAGAAGGAACTAATGTACAAAAGAAAGGAACTAATCATGGAGAGCCGTATTAAACTTTTATAAAAGTACTTTGGCAAACAATAAGACTTCAAATCAAGCTGTTAGGAATCTTGCATTTGGGTTCATTCTTGACTCCGGCAACTCTGATTAAAACAAAAACAAAAACCAATGACATTGTGATTAATTAAATCTTACCTGAGGACCTTGATTTACTCCAGGAGACAGAGGATTTCCAAGGATGCTTTTCTTGGCTCTTTCCACACTTCTACGCACAAATTCGTCGTAGATCTTCTCTTCCACGAAAATCCTAGATCCAGCTATGCAGCACTGTCCCTGATGGTAGAACACACCAATGTGCGCAAATTCCACAGCACTATCCACTGCAAAGAAAAGTATTCCTATTATATCATGATTCAAGTTCATTTTTAAAGAAAGCAAATCCTGAATAAATTACCCACTCACAGTCAGCATCTGCAAAAATGATATTGGGGCTTTTCCCTCCAAGTTCCAGAGTGACCCTTTTCAGATTACTCCTTCCAGCAGCTTCTTTGATCATTTGACCCACCTGAAGGGAATACAAATGATACATTTGAGACAGGAAACAGGATGGAAATTGAAATGTAATTGTCTTCCAAAAAGATTGTGAGGTGACCACTGCTCTTTTTTGGCACTAGTTTACCTGTTTTGAGCACTTCCCTTCAGATCCCTAGCCCCATAATTTGGCCATGAGCTTTTGTACTGTGGCCATGGTCATTTCTGGTTCTGGCAGTGGTCATGTTGGCACATGGCTACTAACATAATGTCCCTAAAGCAGGAATGAACAACTGTGGCAACTGCATGACCCGTGGACTTCAACTCCCAGAATTCCTGAGTCAGCACAGGAGTTGAAGTCCACAGGTCATAAAGTGATCTTAGTTGCTTACCCCTGCCCTAAAGTGACCAAGCCACTGATGGAAAGAAGAGTTTCTCATTCCTCATTGCCATCCTTTGGGTCACTGTCAACTATCCCCAGAAGGGAAGGAAAGACACTAAACAGAGCTGAACTCTTTCAAGAGAAAGTGCTAAATTCAATCTTGGTTGATTTGACAGAAGTAGGAGATTGCAAATCACAATGCTGCCTTGAATAGATAATTTGGGGCAAATATTCTGACTTATAATAAGGCATCTTTCTATGAGCTATACCAGGAGTTCCCAACCTTTTCTATATCCTGCACCCCTAAAACACTTCTGATATATTCTCGCATCCCTTAGAAAAATAATATGTATATGATGTGCATATAATGATGCATATACACTATAATTTTGAAATTTCTAAACCCACGTTTTCATACTCCCTGGAATATCATCTCACACTCTGGTTGGGAACCCCTGAGCTATACTTTTTTAAAAAAATGTGGAATGTGTCCAATAAGCCAGAATTAAGAACATATATTCTTTGGATGCCTAAATATGTTTTTCCAGATAAAATGAATGAAAATGCAGAATGTGATTTTTCTGCATGAGCCCAACAACTGACTATCCTTTGTAATAAACCTGCTTTGTTCAGATTGATTATCATTTTCCAAAACTCTTGGTTTTTATTTTTATTTTGGAGGAGATACATTTTATTTGCATTTATTTATAAAATTTGTCATTGTTGTTCCACAATTCAAAATAATTTGGGGAACCCAAAAAAGTTACAACATAGAATTCCAGCCAATTCAAAATAAGATTTAAACAGTGCCTAGAAAAGAAGCATTTGAGATGACTGTAATCAAGAAATAATTACAGATACTTTGTTTAATTCAGTTAAAGATGAAAAAGTCAACAAAATTACACAGAAACAAATTAGGATTTGTCAGAATTGGAATTTACATTTTTCTATTTCGGTTCTTTACAATATTAGGGAAGCTACCTCAGTTGAGCCTGTGAAGGACACTTTATCTATATCCATGTGATTGGAAATGGCTGCTCCAGCAGTAGGACCATATCCTGGCACAATATTCACCACTCCTGGTGGAAATCCTGCCTGGAAGGAAAGAGTAAAAGGTTGTCACCAACATTCAGTAGGGCTGTCCCAATTTCTTATATTTTTATTCTTTCTCAAGACCAGATTCATACATCATTTCAATCCATGGTATATTTTGGCTAAAGTATTGTGTGATCTCAACAAATTGTGATTGGCAAACTTTGCTTCTAAAGGTAGTCCTCAACTTATGACAATAATTGACTCTAAAATTTCTGTTAAGTGAGTCTTGCCCCATCTTATGACTTTTCTTGCCACAGTTAAGTGAATCGCTGCAATTGGTAAGTTAGTAACCTGGTTGTAAAATGAACCTGGCTTTTCCATTGACATTGTCAAAAGATTGCAAAAAGGGATTGCATGACCTTGAAACCCAGTAATAGTCATAAATATGAACCAAGTACCAAGCATCTGAATTTTGATCATGTGATCAATGGGGATGCTGCAAAGGATATAACTGTGAAAAACAGTCATAAGTCACATTTTTCAGTGCTGTAGCAACTTTGAACAAACTGTTGTAAGTAGAGGACTACCTGTATAGCTTTGAATGCATGAATCCAGATAATTGTGGCATTTGCAACACTCGAGGCTTAGCACAAAGGGTGAGTTCAGTCAAAGAAGCTTAGGATAGTAAATAAGGTTCCTTCATGTTATGTTTTAGAATAATATTTCATATTGCCTTCTGATATTCGACAATTGACCTGCAGTATCAGGGCAAATACACTGAGTATGATAACTGTACTGTTAAGAATTAACAATTGCCTTTTTCAGGTGCTCTTCTTTTTCAATATCATGATATTCTTGGCTTTTAATTCTGCTCCAGAATCAAAGAAAGCCATTCTGTAGTTTGCTATTCTGCTTAAGAAATACTATTCTGCTTAAGAAAATGAGATACTAGAATGATCGTATCTCCTACTACTATACACTGAGTCAAATCATATTTGCTCAAAAATAAGATTTGGAACATATATGGACATTTGTCTGAAGTGGGATAGGTTTTTTTACTGCCTGAATAGGAGATTGGACTCCAAGATCCTTTCCTACTCTACTCAACTCGACTCTATTCTGTAACGTGTACTGTCTTAACAGGATGGATATATCTTCTACTTTGAATAGCATGGGGCATATCAATACAGGTAATCCTTGACTTATGACAACAATTGAACCCAACATTTCTGTTGCTAAGTGAGACAATTGTAAAGTGAATTTTGCAACCTTTGCCCCACTTTGCAACCTTTCTTGCCACAGTTGTTAAGTGAATCACTGCAACTATTAAGTAATAGGTTTGTAAAATGAATCTGGCTTTCCAGATTAATTTTGCTCGTCAGAATGTGGCAGAAGGTTGATCACATGATCCTGGGAGACTGCAACTATCATAAATACATGCCAATTGCCAACCGTCCAAAATTTGATCATGTGACCAGAGATGCTGCAACAGTTGTAAGTGTGAAAAATGGTCATAAGTCACTTTTTTCAATGCCATTGTAACTTTGGATAGTCACTAAATGAAACAAAATTAAACAAACTAAATGAAAGTTTGTTTGTAATCTGCATATTAATTGTTCTCCCACAAGTTCCCCCACCCCAGGAATGGTATTTACTAATGATTTATTGTTACCTATTTCCATCACTTATCTTTCTCTATAATTCTGAATTCACCTCCGCTCCATATTGGCTATTCAACCAGCAAATTAACTGCTGACATGGCATTAAAAGGTGACACTTCTCAACATTAACCAAATTGGTACTCTGCTCTAGTCTTGATAACAATAGCTTTCTCAAATTACTTATTATACATGGCAACAATGCCAAGAAATTAATGGCATGTGGGGCAATCTAAGATGGTGGCTGCCCAACATGGAGCCAAGAGAAAACTAAGTTCATGCAGAAGCACTCATACAGCCAGCCATTTGAGGTGTGCCTAGTCAAGAAGCCGACACTATTCAGGAATGCTACTTTATTGTTGTAAGACCGTGTTTTTCAAACTTGGCAACTTTAAGAGGTGTGGACTTCAACTCTCAGAGTTGCTGGCTGGGAAATTCTGGAAACTGAAATCCACACCTCTTAAAAGTTGCCAAGTTTGAAAAACACTGTTGCAGGGTACACCAACATAATCTTAAAAGCTTGCCCAAATGTCTTCATCCTGTATTGAAGAAACTTACTCCAAAGGGTTTCCCCCCCCCCCTCATGCTCCCTTCTGTCTCTGGGGTGTGTAACTCTTGACTAAATCCCTCTTTAGGGATTCACTCCTTAGCGGATCTTTTACCCTTTCTCCAAGGTAAGTTTTAAATTCTGTTAGACGGGTAGTTCTTTGACTATGCCCAGTCCTAAGGATGACCCTAATTTCTCCTCTACAAAACTAAATCTAAAGCTTAGGTGGCTTCCAAAAAAAAAAAAAGTATATTAATGGACCAAGAAATGATAAAGAGTATTTGATACATGGGCTAACTCACCTTCCAAACAGCACAAATCACTTTACAGAAAGTCTTTGACTTATGATCACAATTTGGGACTGTAATTTCATTGCTAAGCAATAAGGTCATTAAATGAAGGGCACCTGATTTTATTCCCCCACCCCCACAGCTGTTAAATGCAACTAGTTTCCCCCAGTGACTTTGCTTGTTGGAAGCAGGCTGGGAAGTGATCACAAATGGCGATCGTGGGACCTCAGGACACTGCAACAGTCACAAATACATATGGGTTACCAATCACAATGATAGATGTTGGGTACGTTGCAACTATCGCAAGTGTGAGTACTGGTTCCAAATCACTTCTTAGCTGCCCTTTGCCATGTTACTTAAGGGGTGGCTGCATTTGTGCGTCTGGTTCAGGGCCTGCAATGCAGGACTCCCTCCTCCCAGTATTCAACTTGCTTTAAAAATAACCTCTGTTTGCAGAAAAGAATACAATCAGATTTCTTTCGGTTTGTGCCACTCTTGACATGAGATCTGGAAAGAAACAGCAAGCCTGTAGAATTGGACATTCTTGGCAGATTTCTTGCAATTACTTTGTCTGCCAGGACCTAATGCAAGACTTTGAACTGAAGGCCAAAGCTTGAAATGTTGCCCATCCTGATATAAGCTCAGTCCTATTCGTTTCAACCAAACAGCATCTAAGTGAGGAAGTTTTGAATTATGACTTTATAACAGGTGTATTTTATCCTGGGCACACCTAGCTTGATACTTGACAGTTTCATATAGCTCATGTTCACTTATTGGGTAAGGCAAATAAATTAAAACATCAAGTCGAGTTACCAAGTTTCATCATCGAAATGCTCCTGTGAAACATCAAAACCACCCTTCCCACCACGCTCTTTGCCCCTCCTTTGTCTTTTCTGAGCCTGCTCTTGTTTGTTTTTGCCTCCCCAACCTGCAGTGAGGTTTGCCAAGATGTTCGGTTTACTAAGCTGCTAATGATTTGTTTTCTGAACAATTTAGGCTGGAAAAGCATGTGAGCCTCTAGCCCTTGATGTGCTTCAGTGGTTTGCAATACAACACAATAGCCCAAGACAAGGCCAGGCATGCTGTGCACTCCTCTGATACAAAGCAGATTAGCCCTTTACCATTTAGATGCACCGTCATGTAAGGAACCCATTTACATCCATTTTCTTCTTTCTTCGGGACCTGCACCCAATCATTTTGCTATGGCAACTCACCTCTTTAATTAAAGCGCCCATGTGAAGAGCAGTCAGTGGAGTTTGCTCGGCTGGCTTGACGACTATCGTGTTTCCGCAACAAAGGGCCGGGGCAATCTTCCAAATGAACATAACCAGTGGGAAGTTCCACTACAAAGGCACCATAAGAAGCCATGACCAACAAATCATTAGAACAAGTTTATATTTCCTACTTGTACTTTGTAAATGTCCACCACCCACCAGAAAACAGCCACAGGTTTAAGACTGAGATTTGATTAATATGCTTCCATTGACCCTAAGAAAAGACAGCCAACCAACCAACTTGGGGCTCTTTTCAGGAACAAGGCTACTGGTGTGTTGCCAAAGGGCAGAGCTTCTTTTGAAGAGATTCAGAAACAGTGAGCACTGTAATTAGTGTAGGTTATAAACTTTTATTAGACTAGATTGCATCAAAGGCTAAACTATCAGAAACAAGATGTACGGCTTTTGTTTACTTTCTTTCCTCAGCAAATACTGGTGAGCAACCAGAGTGACCCCTGTCAGGGGTCAACCAGAATTACTTTCCAATATTCCAGATGTTCAAAGGGCACTTATCTAGTCTAAAGCTATAGCTATAGATATGGGCTATTCAAGTTATATTCTCATCTATCTATTCAAGGTATGCACTCCTCCTATTCTCTTTCAAAGCAGGAGATAAAATTTTATCAAATGGTTAATAGAGATAATTAGATGATCAGCCCTAAATTTCCAAACCATTCCATGGTACTCAGATTTATGTTTGGAGGTGACACAGCAGGTATGAAGGTTCCAGTGCAAAGTTTCAGACACTGGCAGAAATTCTTTACATGAAAGGTAGAAGGACTATACAGTATGCTACTAATATTCTCCTTGACCTCCTTGATATCTTCTGGCTCTTTCCGCTATATTTAATCTGTGAATCTAACCTGACCTAGAGGTTTTATGAAGACAATGATCTGGTTATGAAACATATTTTCTCAACTCTACTTTGTACAATTTTCTCAACATTAAATGCATACAAAGACACACACAATAACTCAAATACAGCTATTTCAGGGAAATTGTAGAGCAAGACACATGGTGGCCAATATTGCTAACACAGTTTCACTCACCATCTGTAGTAATGAAAGCCTAAACATATGAAGATTAACAATGATCGGGTGGAGAAAAGGCAGAGCAACATCCATGCTAATGGTGAATCTCATTCATTGAAACTTTTTCTTTTGCCCTGGGAAAGCTTGATGAAATAAAATCATCAACCAGGTTCCAGAACACAACACATTTGTATACAGTTCTACTAATGAGTTGTATATTGTAGACATGGAGAACCAGGGAGAAGATACTTCAATTTCCCGGTAGTCTTGTTATTTTGTTGTTGACTAATGTTATCAGTTTTACTTAGCCTAGTGCTTTCTGGATTTTTGGGGACTGAAGCTTCCAGAACTTCTATTGGTCAAATTAGCTGGGAATATCCTGTTAATCTCTCTTAGCCAGGCAGATAATCCTTATACACTATAAATTTGTTACATCATTCCTTTTAAGTTGTTTGTTGGCTTAAGCATAAAAGTACCTGCTTGAGGCACTTTTGTTTAGATACTATAACACTCTTGGTTGTATACTCTTTTCTTAGATCTTAGAAAGCTGAGTTCTGCTAATGTGCAATCAGTTTGAAATGCTTTCGTGGCCATCAGCAATCTCATCAATATCCCTCCAGATGATGAATTGGTTTCTGTTGTTTTCCCAGTTTTATAAATGCTCTTAACTATTTGTTTAGAAAATGGTAATTTGGGGAGAATTGTATGCTACTTAAAATTAGCTGATAGGAGCAGTCTATATAGTCAGAAAATAAACAAACAACAAGCCAGTTGGTCTCAGCAGGTGGTTTCAGGAATGTGAAAACATGCACTAATTCTTAAATTAATTTAAATGGAGAAACATCTAACTAAAAGTATGAATATACACTCAGTCTTCAATCTAGAGAAACTGCCAGCATATCTTAAATTCAGTTCATAGAACAAAGCAGATTATTGGAAGTTAAAGTAGGTATGCATATATGCATTTTTGTACATAAACACATAATTCAAGGTTACCCAACTGGGTGGGCCTGAATATATAGTCCTCGGAGCCCAAAATTGTAAGCAAATGACACTTTTAATGAGATAAAAGATAAAAGCTATTAAATATTCAGGAGCTCAGTTTATATATTTATTGACAAAAGTTTAATTCAAGTTAAATTAAAATTAAATTAAATCTATTAAACTGTTCCATGTGTTGTTAGTTACAGCCCTTGGGACATGAAAAACGTAGCCATGAATGGCAATTTATGTGAAATGAAAGACATAACTCATTTTGTTTATTATATACATGATACTTACAGGAATGATTTGACCGCAGACTCCAACAGGTTCATGTCTAGTAAACGTGAAATAGTTTCCATCTAGGTAAAATAATAAGAAAACACAGAAGATATAGCAAGAGTAAAAGCAAATCTGCCTTGCTAATCTGCAATTTCTATAGGCTGTTGCAGTTGTGGTCTGTTGCTACAGTATAATACAAGCAAATAACATGCAAATGTGCCGAGATTTAATAATAAAATATAAAACTTAAGACAGTGGAGATGGTGAGCCAGTCAGCATTCCTTTAACTGCTACACATAATTTCAGCAAATCTACTTTTCCATTAGACAAGCCTGCACAACTGGTATAGCAACAAGATGGAATCAATAGGGTAAAAAGTTGGAAACTTTAAACCAGGGATCTTGAAACTTGACAGCTTTAAGACTTGTGGACTTCAACTCCCAAAATTCCTCCTCCAGTCATGTTAGCTGAGGAATTCTGGGAGTTGAAGTGCACAAGTCTTAAACTTGCCAAGTTTGAAGACCCCTGTTCTAGGGGATGCTTTGCCTGGTTTTATCCTCCATTCTAATTCTGCTAGGTGAGAGAAATAGGACTCTCAGCATTTAATTGCCTAAAAGATCAGAAAAAATGGCCTCAGATTCTGTCATGAAACTCCTGATGCTGTGGAATTAAGTTGTGGGACCAGGATAATCAGTTTTTCTTTCCCAATTGATCATAATTCACAAGGGATAAATGAAATCAAATTAATAAAATAAAATAAAATAAAAAAATACAAAAACATTGTCCGTTTTCACAGATTGCAATTTAAAATGATCTCACTAAAAAAAATAGAAAATATAAACTGATAATGAACAAGTCTGCTGCAGAGAGAGATTCTCATTGCATAAAATAAACAACTTCTCAGCTTGTTCAGAGAACATAAATACCCAGGAAGCTTAAACAGCAATATATATAGGAACATTAAGATTAAAATTCTAAACATAGTTTATATGTCAGTTTTTATCTACCTACTCATTTGAGTCAATCAGAAGCAAAATCCTTTGATTGCTTCCCTGGACTTTTTCCAGTTTCTTTAATCAGGGGCTCAAAAGCACTTTGATATTCCTTTATTTCATCGTGGTACCCAGATTCTTCCTTTGTTCTTAAAAAGCATAAACTTGCTAGCCAGCAGTCATGGAGGCACTTCAGAATAAACTCTGTATATTTGTCCTATGTTTGCATCTATACAGGTAATCCTCACTTACTGACTGAAATTAGGACTTGCTAAGTGATGAAATCATGAAATCGCAAAATCACATGACTGCTCCCGACTTTATAATGCCAGTTTGTCAATTTTGGCTGTAGCCATTAAACAAGTCACATGACACAATAAGAACAAACATGTGACTTCCTGCTGCCTTCTCCCATTGACTTTGCTTGTTGGAAGCTGGCTGTGAAGGTTGTAACTGGTGATCACATGACTGCAGGGTGTAGTGACTGTTGTAACACGAGTGGCCAAGTGTTGAATCACAACCATGTGACTACAGGCATGCTCCAACAGCCACAACTTTGAAGACCATTTGTAAATTTACTTGTTCAGCATTTCTGTAAGTTAAATTAATGAACAAGTGTTCCCTAAGTGAGGATAACCTGTAATGCCTAAATAAATGCTGGCAAGTTCTTATTGGTATAACTATAGCGTATATGTAGGGGGCGTGCATAAGCACACCAATCGTGCCTACCATCCCTGTCCTATTGTTTCTTTTTCTTTTTCTTTTTAAGTATCTATCTCGTGTATTCATAACTATGTTTATACTTATACCTGTTACCTTATAATAGCTTGACAAATAAATAAATAAAAATAAAATAAAATACATGTACAAATGAAAATTTAGGCATGTAAGAAAAAATCAAAACGGACAAATTTTCTATTCATTTCTTTCTTCTGTTCTTTAGTTTATTTAGTTGTTTGAGAAATTTAGTCTCAAGACCAGCAATTAACATCCTTTGAAATGTACCTGGACTAGATAATATCTTGTCTACTGCAAATGACTTCAAAAATTAAAAGGAGTAAATCATTGGAAGGTAAGTCTTACAATGTATATAAGATGATAGGGGAACCAGTTTAGCTATGATTACTTCTTTTACATCAGGAGTGTGGGCATATGTTGAAATAGAAAAATACATTTCATAGCAAGCTATCGTTCTT
>JANHFN010005996.1:148148-158242 GCA_032468175.1 Toxicocalamus goodenoughensis | reverse complement strand
ATTCTGGGAGTTGAAATCCACAAGTCTTAAAGTTGCCAAGTTTGGAGACCTCTGCTTTAAAATCTTACAAATAAAAAAAAAGCAACTGAGCATTGTGATCATGGTGAACAAATGTATGTAATGAACTGAATCTGTAGCTTTGAGGGATTTCCTAAGGAGTAATTCTAGAGTGGCTGTTTTGAGAGGAGTTATCTAAGTGATACATGATCTCAAAGGATAGTGGCCATCAGCATGTATTAGCTCTAGAATGAAGTTGTTTAATGTCAGAGAAGACTGCAGCTCGACTTTTGCTATATCATTTTGCTGGAAGATGTTGCCAGTACTATTTCTAGAATGAAATTCACTCCATGGAAAAAGGAAAAGACTTTGCATTTTGAACTAAGCCCCAGAACATAATCCTCTATTACTTTTTTTAGACTACTACGGGTACATTAGGTATTCATTCACTTTAGTTAGATATTAGTTGTCAATGACATGCTTTTCAAATGACAGCTTCCAAAATTTAAGTAACTATTTTTTAAAAACCACACAGATATTCAATAATAGCACAAAAGAGATCCCTCCATTAAATATTGCGTGAAATTGCTGTACCGTTCAGAAAATGTTACTTTGCAGCCCCTTCTGAATGAAGATATGTATTTTTTATTCGTAAATTTGGTTATGTGGGCTGAGCAAAGAATGGGGAAAAAATGGTTAAACCCTAGGATGGGTTCCACAATCATTTTCATTCTTTCATCTGAAATACACTCACATTCTTTGAAATTAATCAGTGAATTCATTCAATTTTTCCTCCTTGTTTGAGAGATGATAATCTCTGCATCAAATTTATAGTTGATGTTAAAAATAAAAGATTAAGGCTTTGAACACTGTACTTTTCATTCTCAGATCCTGGGGTGAACAATGTCAAACTAGATGGGATTGTGCAGTAAAGCAGCAAAACAAATCCAACATTCCTGTACTTTAAACATTCAAAATTGTGGTTGACCTAAAAGGCTACTTGGAGAAATTTGGAGACTCTCCTCAGTACAACTTGGTTTTCAAATTAATACTGGAAGCATTACCTGGTGCCCTCTTCACTTCATTATTTCTCTTCAGTGGCAGTGATGAAATGTTAGCTTCTCACATTAGATTACTTTTCTGTCTTGCTTAAGAAAGATAAGGGAGATGTTAATCTTCCTTGTGTAACTGACTGAATACAACAGGGCCAGTTTTTCTGTCAAGGAAACAATGTGGGTTTTTCTAATGAACTATGACTTTGGGTTGGTTAAATTCTCTTAATATATCATTTCAGTGGAGTACTTGAAGGCATCAAAAGAATCCAATCTTAAAAGGATAGGTTTGCTTAAGAGTCAGTATTTTAGACTTACAGCTAAGAGAAGACGGTCTCTTTCAATTAAATCCGCCAATTTGTTCAACAGCCTGCCTCTTTCTGAAGCATCTGTTGTCCTCCAGGAGGATCCAAACTCAAATGCTTTCCTTGCTGCTTTAACAGCTTTGTCAACGTCTTCCTATTAAAAGAAAAACCTCACACATGTCATATCAATACTTTTCAGATCAGGATTATTAGCAATTGTTCACTAGAGTAACAATTCTGCAAACCCCCACATCAGTACCATTCCAGGCATTTTCTTTTCTTAATGCTATCGTTAGTACGCATTAATATTTTCTTCATTCTCCAGAAGATATAAATAAGAGTAACATTTTCTTCCTAAGAGTTCTTAAGAGTAACATTCAATCATCTCCAATTTTCAGAGACTTCCCTGCAGTTTTCTTGGCACAGTTTTTCATAAGTAGTTTAACTTTGCCTTCTTCTTAAGATTCAGAGAAAGTAACTGGCTAAAGGCTACCCAGTTGGCTTCATGCCAAGGTAAAACTAGAATTCACAATATCCTGATTTCTTGCCTGATGCTTTAATCACTACCCCAAACTGGCTTTCAAGTGTAACAGACCTGCTAACAATTCTGATAAAGCACATAAGTGTATCTCATGGAATAATATTGGAAAACTGTGTTCCTACTGAAAACTGTAAAAAACAAAAACATTATTTTCCCTTTTAGCAAAGATCTTAGCAAATCCCTAGCATGCTGTTCATGAATTAATTTCATGGTAGAAAATTAAAATTAAATCTAATTGGTGAAAGAATGATTATTAAGCTTCATGTGATAAATAACAGAAGTCCATACAAGTATAAATAAACAAATTATTATAGTTGTATTCACTTTTTAATGAGACTTGTCAACAATAACATTATGATAGTTTACAGTACTCATAAATCAGCAGGTATGGGATTGACATCTAAACATCTATGGAGATTTTCAATCATCCAGGTCATAGTTGTCTCAAAGGTACTTTTTCAAACAGGCAACTAGACTTTCTTGGGGTTTTTTTCCTTTAAAAAAACCCATTTCGTTTCTCATCTAAGAACTGAACCAAAGAAGCTTCTTGGATGAGATGTAAAACATTTTTCAAAGGAAAAAAAAAACCAAGAAAGTTCAGTTGCCTTTTGGGAAAAAAACACCTTTGGGATTGACATCTAAGGCTTAATAGGACATGTTAAGATTGTATTTTTTTCATTTAAAAATATAATTATGTTTAAGTCTTTTCTAGTGATTGCAGCTTGAATGAACAAACTGAGTGAAAGGATTTAGTTCACAATCTCATGTACTTCTTTGCCTTATAATTTGATTTTCGGAGCAAGGAAAAAGAGTTTTCTAAAATGAATAATCCTTTATGGTGTCCATTGTAAGTGCAGATCAAAGTCCTAAAAATTATTATTTCATCTGCTTAATGCTAGAATCTGGAGTTTACATTTATTTGTATGATCTGTAGATTTATGCGCTTTAGAAAATGATTTAGTTATTAGCAATCATTGACACTATATGGCTTAGGACATGACTGCTTCCCTCCAATGGTTTCTACCTTTTGGGTACGTTCTGGCAGTGGATGTAGGAGAAGAACAGGTAGAACTGGGGGAGGTGGAGTTAAACACATCATCAGCTGAGAGTCATTGCATTCCCAAAAGCGGTCTAAGTCCAACCCTTCCTGAATTAGTTGACCCTTTCTGGAACCACATTAGTGTTGATCTTTAATTGACCAGATTCTTCAGTATAGGCTTGAATAAATCTTCTTTGCTGTAACCCAACTAGTAGTCCTGATTCTTTGCACCTCACAGTGGACGTGCTTCAGGTACCCTCTATTAAATGTTGTTATCTTGCAGGATCAATGTAGTGTGCCTTCTCTTTCTCCCACTTCCCCAAAAGAGCATTCCTCCCTCTCCGAGAAAAGGGCAGAGCATTTTCTCCTAGGTTTTGAAAAGCTTTGGTCTCGAGCCTTGGGTTAATGTATTATTATATTTGGGGGGAGGGCATTTTGTTTGTTTTCTATTGCTTTTAAGATCATTTTAGTTTGGGCTCTCTATGTGTTTTTATATTTTGTCTATTTTTATTTTGTTTTCTATACTAGCCAGAGTCCATCAGAGTTGGGCAGCTATAACAAATTTGAATAAATTAACACAGTTATTTGGAAAAAAAAAACCCCACACTTAATAGAAATTAACCTGAAAGGTCACTTTCTCAGATTGTTCAGCCTTTTATGAAACAACAAAAATATCTAAATTAGTGTAACAAATTGCATTGCTTAACTGGAGGCAGATGAAATAGCAACTTATTTCATTTGTAATAGTATTTTTTTTCAATTTAAGAGGAGATAATAAAATGAACTGCATAATTAACCATCTCTTTGCCGTCTTTAAAAAGTACTCTGGATATGGGACATGATTCAGTTGACATTACAAGGAAAGGTCAGTCAGTACTAAGCAAATATGCAGTTTTAAAAATACTTCTAAAAGGAATCTTTGGACTGAATGCAAAGAGCATACTTTATAAATGACTTTCACTACTCAAAAAATTAACATAAGGCTTCCATCTGTCACAAAGTTTTGTCCTCTGTATGGTTCAGGATAGACAGGAGACCCATTGCTGAAACTTCAATTGCTTTTGCAATCAAACCAGGACTTCTCACTTAGATGCATATAAATCTGATTTTCCAACTTTGGCCGAGTACCTTCCTACATTATCAGGGATTCCTTCTTTCATCTAACCTTAAGGGTTAGAAACAAGGTTAAAACTAAAGATAAGTTAAACATACATTCTTTATTTGTTAGCGCAAACCTTATTTTGGGGTTGTCCTGGGCACTAAACATCACCTCTCAAAAGAAGAAAATGTCCATTTCCAGCTATCTGCCCAATCCATCCAGCAATAACAAGGAAACAACCTTTGTGTTTGCTGCTCTTAATTACAGCATGCGAGCACTTGAGAAAGGTTACCCTATATGAGCTGCAAAAAATTGGATCATCACTAAATGACAACAAAAAACTTCTCAGAAAAGTCTTTTTATTGCTTCTCATGGTCTTCCAGATTTCTGTAGCCCAGATCTGGTGGTCCTGAGTCTTCAGATATCTTGGGAAGTACAGAAAACAATAGTCATGATAATGGCCTCAGCCTTTCTTGGCTGTGCTTGGGTTTTCTTTACTCATCAAGTTTAGCAGTCCTGTTTGGTGGGAATTTGAGATAGGGAGGGAAGTTCACTTCTTGAATGAAGGGAGCAATTGCTTGTTAGTAATCTATTAACAACAGTTAGTATTAATTTATTTAATTGATAAGGCTATCAGATCAGAAATGATTCTAAAGCAGCTTAAAATAGACCTGTGTTTTTCAACCTGGCAACTTCAAGATGTGTGGACTTCAACTCCCATGCTGGTTGGGAAATTCTGGAAGTTAAAGTCCCCACATCTTAGCTGCCATCTTTAAAAAAAAAACATCATGAGACACAAAATGCCACATGTAGAGATGCACAGAAAAAGAAAATCCCAGCAACCACTCAAGCAGGATCACAAATCAATTTCCAATCAACCTGCTTGAAAAGCCAAGTCAATCATTGGTTTGATTACTAGGAAATCATTGATTACTAGGAAAGCATCCAATATAATTATGGAAGGTACTGTTTATGTTTATATTATATTTGGTGCTGTTGAAAGCTTATTTATGACTAAGAAACCCAAGTTATTAACTCTCTCTCTCTGCATGTGTCTTTGCTATTTAGTTCAGAAACCTGAGGAAATGAATTATGGGTGAACTTAAATATGGAAATGCACATAAATAGGTGTTCCAGTTTTAGTCTTGACTGTTGTTCAGGCTGGCTGTAAAAGAAATCCATGACACAGCAAAGATTAAAAGCGTACCTTATCTCCTTCTTCCACCTCACACATTTTCTCTCCTGTTGCAGGATTATGGACAGGAAATTTTTTACCACTGGCTGAATTGTGCCATTCATTGTTTATAAATATCTGTAAGAAAATACAACACAAAAGTTGACACTGTTGTTATTAAATGCCATATCGCATTTCTCTAATTTGTCTGTCTGTCTGTCTGACACACACACATACACAATTTGCAAAAAGTAGGCCATTTTGAAATAAAAGATGATGCTGAACAATCACCTCTTCTGGAATATCACAATTGCTTCCACAGAGAGACAGGCAGCCTATGAATATAGTAAGTCAGTATGTGAGTGAGTGAGGAAGGATAAGCCTGTCAATTGAAGGGACAAGGCAGGCATTAAAAATTGTTCTTCTCACATAGCATTTCACTCAAAATGGTAATTGGAAGCCAATCTACAATCATAAATGTGTTCATGTATCCTCTGTGGAGAGGACAGGAGGGAGGAAGAGTCCTTTAGTCCAAATTTGGCAACAAATTTGGCAGATTTGTTTTGCTGGCTGAAGAATTCTGGGAGTTGAAGTCCACAAGTCTTAAAAGTTGCCAAGGTTGGAGACCCTTGCTTTAGACAAAGCTTAATGCTTGCTTAAACTTGCCTTAGGACTGACTGAGGCTGAAGAGAGTTCTTGTTTGCAGCCAAGAGATGGAGTTTTTTAAAAAATATTTTCTTTGCTCTTCATTTTTCAACAGCTCACTGACCACTAAAATGACCAGTGATCGCCTTCTAATCTTTCCTCTTTATACATCTTATTTTATTCAAGCCTCTCAGATATTCCATAAACCCAGTTTTTTTTGCATGGGAGATGCCAAGACAGACACAATCTACTTCCAGGGTGTGTACATAGGTAGCTAGATTTGTATGTTTATAATCAATTCTTATGCTGCCTCCATCACAAAAGTAATTTGTGGCGGCTTACATAATAATAGTGTTAAAAACAACATTACAATCATAAAATAAATTGCAATCTCACGGTATGTGCACATGGCATGGCATGTTGTTTTTGGCTCCTATCTGTAGTATTTGTAAGTTACAGGTGGTAACCTAGGTGGATTAAAAATAAACCGATGCTTTCTTAACCTTTTGTTGTTGTTGAAATTTTTAATGTCCTTCTACCACAAAAATATTCACTTCTAGGGCTGGTCTAACTATTCTTTGCGGTGATGGATGGGGTGGAGATCAGGTGAACAGCAAAATAAAAAACAATTCAGCTGAATTATCATTTATTGGAACTCACTAACTCTACAGTCATTTACCATTTCTTCAGATTTATTTACACTGAAATGTAAGAAATTGTATCAAATTGTATCAATTCTAATTTTAATTCTAGTAATTCTAATTTTATTATGACCACTAATGGAAGGATCTCTCCTAATTTTAGTATAGCAATGGGGGGCATATTTTCTCCACTTAATTTCTAATATACTTATAGAACATATAATTCCCATCCCCCTCTCTCCTTCCGTCTCCCTCCTTCTGTCTCTCTCTCTCTCTCTCTCTCTCTCTCACACACACACACACACACACACATATCTACGCACTTACCTACATATTATATTTTAATCCTCCTTGTATAAGTCATTCAAGATTGCAAACATACACAATATTCCTTCTTCCTCCTATTTTCTCACAACCACAATCTTGTCAGGTGGGTTGGGTTGACAGAGAGGGAGTGGTCCAAGGTCCCCCAACTAGCTTACATGCCTAAGGCAGGACTAGAACTCATACAACTCAACACACACAGGCTATACAACAAAGCTCTTCCCTGCAATGAAATATTACACCACCAAATAGGAAGTCAGAGGTGATGATTCAGTGTATCCATTTTATGCATATAGGATGGACAGTGGATGAGATAATCTGATCCAGCCAAACTGATCATTTCATCCTATTGGCTTAGTTTTTTTTAATTAACATTTTTTTTACAAAGGTTTTTTTTTACAAACTAAAAACAATACCAATTTAAAGAAAAAAGAAAGTAAACAAAAGTAAAAGAAAAGTGATTATTAAACAGAAAATAAATAAGGAATAAAAAGTGACTTCTGATCTTCTTTATAGTAATTATAAATACATTTATAATTTATCCTCTTTTTCCAAGGTTACCCTTAATTTTTAGACTACAAATAAATCATGAAATTGGCTTCTCATCTTCCCATGAATCCATCTCTTAAGAATAATAATGGTAATTTAATCGAGAGATCTCCAAACTTGGCAACTTTAAGCTATGCTGGCTGGAGAATTCTGGGAGTGGAAGTCCACATTTCTTAATGTTGCCAAGTTTGGAGACCCCTGCTTTAATCTTATTCAGGCTATGGTTTAAACAACTGGGAAATCATAGTCATTCCTTTAAAGTTAGATACACAATAACCAATCGAGTTTTAAATGAAAATTTAATTTTGGGCAAGCAGTGGAAACAAACTTGGTTTCAAAATCTCTGTTATACATAAAGTTGGTACAAGTTGACCAATTAAAGAATCTAATCGGGAACCTGGTAACTAGGCCCAGAAGCAGATATTTAATAAATGAAAAAAGCCAAGAGTGACAGACTCACAATTAAAACTAAATCAAGCATGAATAAGTAACAAGCAGAATGTTAAGTTAAAAAAAAGAGGTTACTTGGCAGCTCGTTCAGTTCTCAAAAACAGAGCGTAAGGTAAATATTAATATAATAGTGCCGTGTCTGTGAAATGACAGTATGTCAAATTCAGGTATGTTTGTGAAAATGAAGAGGCATGCCTTTCTTTGGAAGTTCTTGTAGCGTGAGTTTATCAGCACCTTTAGCTCGCTGCCTCAAAGACTTACAGGAGGTACTTTTCGTTATATGCTCATGTCATTATTTTCAGTCACAACTTGGTTATAGCAGAACCAATATGGCTTGCAGAACTAAATCTTTCATTTAGGTTTACAGGGAAGAAGCTTGATGGCAAATAGAGAGCCTTACATTTATTTATTGAAAAATTTGTACTTGGTGTGCCCCTAAATTTTATTTTTTAAAATGTTTTCATGGAACTGAAATCTTAGATTAAAATAACATCAGTTCCCATGAGGTAATCCTAGATCATATACAGGTAGTCTTCGACATACGACCACAATTGAGAATTGAGCCCAACATTTCTGTTGCTAAATGAGACATGTGTTAAGTGAGTTTTTTCCCGTTTTATGACCTTGCTTGCCACGGTTGTTAAGTGAATCACTACAATTGTTAAGTGGGTAATGTGGTTGTTAAGTGAATCTGATTCTCTTTGCTTGTCAGAAGTTCACAAAAGGTAATCAATCACATGATTCCAGGACACTATGACCGTTATGAGTTAGTTGCCAAGCATGTGAATTTTGATAACATGACACCATGGGAATACTGCAATGGTCATAAGTGTGAATAATGGGCATAAGTTACTTTTTTCCATGCCATTGTAACTTTCAATGGTCCTAAATGAACTTTTGTATGTCAGGGAGTAGCTGTACTGTATTCAGGGAACAAATTGTGAATAGAACTTCTCCCCATATAACTTTCATTGTCTATCCAGATTTTGTCATGAGCTCCAGACTAGTGGTGGTGTGCTAGTTAGACAGTATATAGTGTGCTGGTTAGACAGCATAGTTAGTTGGGAATGTGAGCTGTCCCCTTAAGGGAATGCCTCATGGGAAATGTAGTTAATGCCTCATGGGAGATGTAGTTCATGTCATGTGGTCACATCTGTACTACTGATTGGTCACTGAATTGACCTCTGGCTCGGTTGGGAATAGTTTTGGTCATTCTTACCTGGACCTCGCAACGTGCTGGAGTCTTACTGTATCATTATGGGATGAAGATAACTATCTTTTCACACTATGAAGACGACAATGCAAAGATTGGACATTTAGATAAATCTCAACATAAATATAAATAAATAAATATAAATAAATAAATATAAATAAATAGATAAATATTGTCTGAGATGAGACACTTCCTCATTGACTTTTCTTGCCAGAAACTTGCAAAAGGTGATCACATGACCCTAGGATACTTCAACTGTCATAAATATGAGTCAGTTGCCAAGGATTCAAATTTTGTTCATGCAACCATGGGGATGTTGCAAAAGTCATTAAGTATGAAACATGGTTATCAGTTACTTTTTTCAGTGCTTTTGTAACTTCAAACGATAACTAAAGGAAAGGCTGTAGGTCAAGGAGTATCTGATATTGTGTACAGACTTTCTTAGTATATATCTCTTTAAAAAAATTGCTGAACCATTGAAAAATTCCCTAAAGATTGAATCTTGAATCATTGTTAAGTCACGATTGGTTCAAAACGAAATTGGTTTGAAACCTTTTGAATGTATTTGCTACCTTCGCATCCCACCATTCTCAATGATGTGCAGTAGTGACTCTGGGGTTTCTTCCCCAAACCCCAAAAACTTTAACCTTAGACTGTCTACTATTGACCTCAACCCCTTCCTAAGAGGCCTGTAGGGTGCGTGCATAAGCGCACCAATGTGCCTACTGTCCTATTGTTTCTTTTATTTTTCTTATATGTACCCATTTCATGTATTCATAACTATGTATATACACTTATACCTATTATCTTATAAGCGATTGACAAATCAAATAAATAAAAAATAAAATAAATATTCTGGAAAATAAGAACACAAGTTGTCCCTGCACAAAAGCACAAGAAGTTGCACACACAGCTACCAGCCTTGAGAAATACTTTCTGTTCACATGACTGAAGTCTCTCAGGCCACATCAAAGGTTACTCAGGGACAAAAGGAAACTTGAATTCTCAAGCTCAAGATCATCCCGAACCCCAGCTGTGGTGTCAAAAATGGTGGAAGTGATGCAT
>JANHFN010005996.1:112404-122964 GCA_032468175.1 Toxicocalamus goodenoughensis | reverse complement strand
TCGGTTGTCTGATGGAACCTGAGGCATTATCAGGGAGGAAGGTCCTGGGGAGGAAGGCATTCCCAGTTCCTCCTCCTTCATCTTCCAGGTCTTCTTCCTCTGACAGCATAGGCTCGGGAATCGGGGCCACAGTCTTGCACTCATCACCAATGTGATTCAATCCATTTTGCTGCTAGTCATCTTCTTTTTCCTTCCATCTTTCCCAGCCTTCTCCCCAGTTAGGCCTTCCAAACATGGGTATGAAGCCTGATCATCATTATTATTATAGTCTTGCATAATCAGCCAGCTGTTCAGGCTGGATTTGGTTCTTCCTCTTCCTCCTCCTTCCCCCCCCCTCGTTATAGCATAGTTATAACCAGGCTGGTTATAACCAGCCCTTTAACATCTGTCTTACTAAATTCTCGCTACTCTGCTTCCCAGATCACAGCTGGGCTAGCAAGTGTTTCAAGGGGAAAGATGCTTTGACAATTTTTTCAGTTCCTCCCACTTAAGGGTTTTTTTCCCCCCTTTTACTGCCAGCCCAACAAATTAATGTCGTGTGAAGTAAAAGATGTGCATATAATGTGTCTGCGCACAAGTAATTTATTTGAATTTCCTTTAATGTGGAGTGAACAAAAAAGATTTTTTTTTTGTTACTGCGGGGTTACATCTAGTCAGAGGAAGAGTGACATTTTTGATCCTGGTTCTCCATAGAGAAGAGCAGAAGCCTTCAAACAACATTTGAAGGGTCTGGAAATCATGGGAGAGCGGAAAAACCTTTAACCTGCAAAGATTTGACAAAAGAGGGGAAGCAATTTTCTTGGAAACTAGTCTTCACACTTTTTTGGTCATAAAATATTCTAGACTCCGTTCTGTATTGCCCATCTATCAATATTTGTTGCTGGAAGGATGGGAGTTGTGATGCAACACGGAGTGTTTGCACACTGTCTAGAGAGATTCTCAGGTCATGGTTGTCTCAAAGCTGCTCTTCAAAAGGCAACTAGACTTTCTTTGTTTTAAACTTTAAACTCTGTGATTAATTCAAGAATTTGCTTAGTTAGTGGCACGAACTGGGCTATCATTGTTATTCTTTTCTTGCAGAAGGACATCCTGGGATGGCATAATATTTTTTTTATGACCACAAAACAGAAAATTGGGGGGGGGGGGGCGACGACTCCGGGGCCCTCGCATTCTTTCCTCGACATCCGCACGTCATTTCAGGATGTTTCTTGGCTTACCAGACCTAACCATCGCCCACAGAGAAATAAATCCCTCTTCACATGCTCAAGAATACTATCGCCCACCCCGGCAACCAATTCCAGCTCCATCTCTTCGGTTGTCACACAAGGATGGACTTTCGCTGAGTCGGGCTGGGTCCACGCTAACGGGGATTTGGGGCAAGGCGACATTCGACGGGGCGCCGAGATTCACGCCGGCGGGTCATTCTGCGGCGGCGCCAGCAAAGTCCCACACGGGAAGCGTCGCGCAAGGACGCGGAGCTTTCGCCGGCACAAAAGAAGCGGGGCGATCGCGCATCCATGAGAGCGGCAGCAACTGCCCCGCTGCATCTTGAGACACGTGAGTTTTGGGGAATGGAGTCCTCGGGCAGGACGAGCTCGAGGCTCCTCGGTGGGTGCGTGGGGTTTTCCTGGCCGGGCGCTTCTGCTTGGTGTCCCGTCAGGCTTTTGACCCCGGGCTGAACCGCCTGTCGGTAGGAAAGGCAATAAAAATGGGGACGGAGAAGGATTTCTTTCGATAAATCCGATCAAAAGACCTTTGGACAGTTAAAAGGAGATTTCTTTCAAGCCTTCAGCTTTGCAGGTTGCCCAGATCTCCCTTTGCAGGCGCGCCAATCTCCCTTCTTCCAAGTTTCAAACGTCCAGTTATTGGCAGAAGGGAGAGTTGGGCTTCATTTGCGGGTTGATTCGTCTCTCAGATGCAGAAGGAGTTTTCTTTTTATTACCTGAGAAAGAGCGAGCGAGGAACCTGTGAAGGGGCAGGACAGGAGAGAGAGACTTCTGAATGAGGACAAGCTACACGCATTCTGGGTCCTAATACTGTTTTAATTTTAAAATGGGAAATACGATTGAATTTAAAGATAATTGGAAGTTGAGTAACTGGATTTCTTTTCTCTTTGGTTTAAAATCAAACTTACCCAAGTAGCCTCTTTAGTTCTTAGACATATGTTGTGCCTGCATATAAATAGTAATAAAAATAATGAAGTTTGGTTTTGCAACAATAAAAAACATTGGAAGGAAAGCAAAATTCAGGTCCCATTCTCATGTGCAATCTCAGCCAGGCTGGCACCAGAGACGTTTGTAATGGCAATGTCCAAGTCATGCTTAAAAATGCACCTTTTTCTCTCTTGAATTTAATCTTGCAAATGTTGGTAGCACAAAGCTAATACAAACTCATTTGAAAATAATGTATTTGTTTCACTTTCAAACCTTCCCTCCCACAAAATTTAACATAAAGACTGTTTATGAAAATGACCAACTTTATTTCCATTCTTTCATATTAGCACAACATTTAAAAGATTGTTTATGTTGTGAAGTTTTTTTTGCATGCAGGACGTTGTCCAGAATCCTTCTGCCTGAAAATCACTCCTAATCCTTCCCCAGTTTCCCAGGAAAAAAGCCAAAAATGTCTTTCAGGAATTTTGTATCAGAGGAAAGGAACGATGCCAATAAATAGTTCTGGTTTGAGAGACACAAACATCTAAACTTTGGAAGTATGCTATTTGTGCAAGCGGTTAGTTCTTGTAATAGTCTTCAAGACATGCTGAAAATGCAGATTAAACTGAAATCCAATTGCAAATTGTGTTTTAGTTGCAAAAAAACCACCTTAGTGTTTTCCTCCAAATAGTTGTTGTATGTTTTGTTTCTATTTTTGGACACATTCTTAGATTAATTCTTCTTGATGTTTGCCATTCCTGGTTGAAATTTTATTTTGCAAGGAGTTGACCTTGCTTGCCCTCTAATGTCAAAGTTGCCACATTGGAGTTGCCACATTGGACTAAGTGTCCTTTGTTGATTTTGGATTTAATGCAAGCTATAAACCCATCCACTGTGGTTTTCAACATTGCTTGCGACTCAACATGATACATCAATCAAAACATCATAACTTGTGCAAAAACGTGATAGAATTAAGCAATTATTCAGTTCCTGGCATTTTCATTTGCAGATCCTTTCTGAAAATGAGTTTTGCAATGAACGAAGTTTCCTTTTCAGGGGTCATCATTGCTTTATGCACTGTGGTATCACTATTCATTTATGTACGAATGCTAACAAAGAACAAACAACCATACCCACCAGGACCTTGGTCACTTCCTATTTTGGGGAATCTTCTCCAGCTTGGAGATCATCCTTATGTTTTCTTTGATCAGATGAGGAAGAAATATGGAGATGTGTTTCAGATACAGCTTGGAATGGTTCCTGTTGTGGTTGTTAATGGCCTGCATGCTGGCAGACATGTCCTGCTAAAGGACGGAGAAAGTTTTGCTAGCCGACCCGATATGCATATCTTTTCTTTTTTTTGCCAATGGTGAGAGCTTATCATTTTTGGTGAAGTTTGGAGAGAGTTGGAATCTACAGGAAAAGGTTGCTGCCAAGGCATTGAAGTCACTGGCCAAATCTGAAGCCAGGTCCTCCACCTGCTCTTGTCTTCTGGAAGAACATGTTTGCACTGAGGCATCCGAACAGATGAAAACCTTTTTAGAACTCTCCAAGAAAGGGAGTTTTGATCCTGTTGCGGTGACAACCTGCACTGTGGTTAATGTGGTCAATGCCCTCTGCTTCGGCAAGAGGTACAGCCAAAGTGATGAAGAATTTCTGAGTGTCATCCAAATGAGTCACGATCTTATAAAAGCCTCAAGCATCTTCAATCCCGCTGACTTCGTCCCATGCCTTCATTATCTTCCACTACCTGCTGCGAAGGTTGCCCGTGCGTTTTATGGAAAGTTCAACTTTGTGGCACAACATGTGAAGGACCATTATATCACATATGATAAGATAAGCACGTATGATAAGATAAGGTTAACAGTGGGAATTGAAAAATGTTTCTCTATTGCTTATTGTTAATATATTTAATTTAATAGCTCAAAGAGTATATTGTATAATGGGCCAGAACACACAGTTGTAGTCGATTGATTGGAAAGTGTGGGCTCCTGCATGAGGCAATCTACGTTATGATTGGTTGCTGAGTGAGAAGGGGAAGTTTTTTTCTTCGTTGTGCTCTGTATGCTGTTCTGAGATTTACCTCATGATGTTCCTGACTATCTTGTCTACTGTGAACAGAGATGTTAAGTATATTTATTTATATAAAACTACAAGTTTGTTTTGGTGTCTCTGGCTTCATTTGGACACCTGCTGAGCAATTCTTTGACATTTATACTTCCACCCTAAGCTTAGAGCAGGGTGTCAACCTTGCAGCTCGCAGGCTAGATGTGCCACACGCTGGCCACACCCACCCCAGTTTAGCGAAGGGGGAAAAGTTGCAATATGTCACGTGATGACCGCATGACACTGTGAGTTTGACACTCACGGTTAGAGGTTCTACAGGTGATCCACGCATAGCAAGAATAATTGGGACTGACAACTGTTGCTAAGCGATGCAGTCATAAAGTGCAATGTCATGTGACTGCAGTGACTTATGATGGCAATAGTGGCAGTTCTGGTTGCCATCATTAAGCCAGTCCTGTATGGTCATTAAGCATGTCATCTGATCGCCTTTTGTGATCTCCTGATGGCTTCCCTATTGACTTTGCTTGTCAGAAATTGGTAGTGAAGGTTGCAAGTGATGATCATATGATCACAGGATGCAAGCTAGTTGTCCAGTGCCCAAATAGCAATCATGTTACTATGGGGACACAGTGATGGCTGCAACATAAATTATAAATCTCCCTGTTGTCAACTAGAATGAACAATGAATGAGTCACACTTATGTTCTTAGCTTGCTTTTTCTTAGTCTGCAACTCTTCATGGCTATTGATTAATTTATTTTTGTATTATATTTGTTCCCCTCACCCCAAAGAACTTCTCTTAGTACATTCTAAAGGCCTACACTTGGCTTATAGGAAAAATAACGTAAATTCTCTCAATATAGAATTAAACAAATTACAGATTACAGAGTGTGTAGTGTGAGATCTTTAGATGAAAATAGCATCTTATATATTTTGTCTGCTTCTTTTAGAATATCCTCAGAGACATCACTGATGCCTTAATTAATGTTAGCAATGAAAGAAAAGCAGATGATAGAATTGTAACCTTATCAAATGAAAAAATAATAATTACTGTCAATGACATCTTTGGAGCTGGCAAGTATTATTTCCCCCCTCAATATTGTCTTTTAGTGTGATCCTTTTTTCAACAGATATGAAAGAATCTTTTTGCTGGGTTTAGCAAGCAACAATTTCAGTGGGGAAATTCAAACGAATGACTGACACCAGTCTGTCTCTGTAACAACCTCTAGTCTGATTGGTGTGTCTGAACTTTTAAGTTATAATGAATGGGCGTAATACAGGTAGTCCTCGATTTACAACAGTTCATTTAGTGACCGTTCAAAGTTACAACAGCACTGAAAAAAGTGACTTATACCATTTTCCACAACTATGACCCCTTGTAACATCCTCATGGTCACATGATCAAAATTCAGATGCTTAGCAACTGGTTCATATTTATGATGGTTGTAGGGTCCTGGGGTCCCTTCTGACAAGCAAAGGAAAGCCAGATTCACTTAACAGTCATGTTACTAAATGAACAACTGCAATAATTCACTTAACAACTGTAGCTAGAAATGTTGTGAAATGGGGCAAAACTCACTTAATAGATGTGTCACTTAACAACATAAATTTTGGGCTCAATTGTTGTATGTCAAGGACTACTTGTTCTGTGATTGCAACTGAACGTAGCCTAACTCACTTCATCATTGAGCATGAATGTTACAGCATGGTGATAAGAGCTTGAGGCCAGTGAAACATAGTTATTTGCAGTCTTCTATTGCATTTGCTGTTAGCTGACCAGTGTGATTTGCTACTTGTTGGTCAGGGATGAGTCTGTGGACCATCCTTTGAGCCACTGTGAAGAATAATTTAAGCATCTGATTCAGATTTAGCTAAACTTAAACCCCTACTGTGTTGGTCCAGTCAAGGTGTCTGACACATAGCCATGCTTGGTTATCTGGGAAGAACGTGACCCTGTAATTCCTGACAAAGTAAACAGGACCCTTGGTATTGTATATCTGGCCGCCTTAGAAGAACCTGGTCCCTTCCAGTTTGTGAAGGCTGCTGGGAAGTGACATGTGTTTGGGTCAGTAGCCTTTTAGGTGGTTTCTCCATTGGACTTTAAAAAGGAAGCGATATGCTCCCTCCTCAAAAGACCATTAACATCCTGGACAATATTCACCCTTTTTGGAAGGTTGTTGAAAATGTGATTGGTTTGTGGTTTACAAATAGTCCTGGAGGAACTGGATTATCATGATTATTTTTGTTAGGCTTCAATTGGGACCCAGAATATCGACAGCATTAGTTACACTTGATATACTATCATCCTTATTCTTCTTGATGTCACAATGGCTTTTAAAACCATCAACCATGGTATCATTCTGGTCAGGTTGCATTGGGAATAGAGGGCATGGTGTTCTCCTTTTTCCATGGTTGATTCCAATTAGCATTGGTTGGAGGGAGGCCAGAGGCTCCTAATTTTCAAGGGGGTCTAACAATTTGACACCCTGTCAACTGCCATCTTTACGCTTGTTTGTTCTTCACTGCTATGAAGTGACATTGCCACGAACTATGAGGAGGGGGAATGAAGGGGGGAAGTCTTGGGGAAAATGAAACTAAGTGCAGCATCTCCTGGAGATACAAAAGGGTTGTTTATCATTAAGATCTGCTTTGTGATCAAAGGCAACATGAAATGAGGGTAGGAAGGGAAGAAGTAGCAGCTTGTGCTTAACCGAGTTTCTGAACCTGAAGGTCCCTGCTCTTCTGCCACCTCTCTTTTGTTGGTGCAATTTACCTGGGGGGGTTGTCCCAAGACCCTTTGAGTTTATTCATTCATTTACATTTCCCCAAGGGGCTTTTTTTGGGGTGGGTGTTTTCTTCCCTGCAATGCAGCCATCATCTCTCCCGGGCCCACCAAGATGCCGTCCTCCCCAGTGGAGGGAGGTGGGGGTTCAGGGAAGTGTCCTGTTAATCATTAAAGCAATCTGAAAGACCAGCCTTTGGGGCCACAAGGATGATCTTCACCCAGCTCAGGCAAAAAAAACCAGGAACCCCTCCACTCCGTCCCCCCCGGCCCCCCCCAGGGTGGGGTGTGCTTGGCAAAAATTCCCCAACTATAATTTGAAATATGCAGTTGGAGATATTTCTATAAGCAGATTTCTTGTTAGGAGAGTCTTCTACATTTTTAAGGAGACACCCCACTATCACTTCCCCCCCCTCATTTTCCAACAGAGCCCACAATACTATTTAGTATTGGTGATCTGGAGAGGAAACAAAGAACGAGTCTCTCCTAACTCTGATTTGTAAAATTTATTTAAAGGAAAGTGCATATTTGACTTGGAAATGAAGTATCAATATAGAGGCAATATGCAGTGACAAAACCCTGTTCCATTTTCTCCCAGTCTTCTGATGGAAGTGATTGGAAATCTGATATCTTTATAAAGGCTTCACTAGGAAATCTGATATCTTTATAAAGGCTTCACACCATCAATATAATAACCCAGTTGCACAGGTTTGGTGGTGGTGGGAGCTAGAATCTTCTCCTTGGTATCATAGATGCCTATTCTAATTTATGTATATGCATATATTGATCGGGGTTAGTTTTTGAGGAGGAAAATAAGGGGAAAAAATTCTGCCTCTGCCTACCAGCATCCATCGGTATTCATCTGGCTAGCGTCCAAGCAATCTGTGAGAGATTTGAGGGCTGTTTGAAAACTGAAACAATATTTGCTGTGTGAGCAAGAAGGAGACAGCAAGGAGCCTGGGCGTGGCTTAGCTCAACTGTTCTGTACTAAAGCTGCTTGGTGCTCTGAAACTAAAACTGAAACTCCTCTGCTTGTGTTTTGCATTTGGAAGAGATTTCTTTCCAGGTGGAGAAGGGGAGTAGAACTCCTTAGCATCAGAGCACATTAATAATAAGAATATAGGAAATGCTCTAAATGCTCTGATGGTCATTTGGAAAAATCCTTTCTTAGTGAGCCCCTAGAAGCCAAGAAGAACATAGATGCCAAATTTCAAGTTTGTGGCCTTTATGGTTCTGGAGATTTTGTGATGATGCGTGAGGGGTATTTTGCTTTTATATATAGAGATAATAACAATTGAAGGGTAGAGAATTTGTTTTGCCACAGCAGAGAGAAAGAAATAACTGTGTTTCTCTATTTGTGTAAAAAGGGAATGGCGATGGATTGGAAAAGAAAACGGAAGAAGTGTAAGTTTTTAAAAATATCCCTTATGATCCCCCTCTAAGCATATCTTGGCTGAGCAGAACAACCTGTAATGCATGCCAGTTGTGGTTGTGCACTGTACACAATTGCAGTTTGAATGCTTTTTTTTATTTCTTACTCAAGACTTTGATTTACATCTAAAATCAGGGTTCTTCCAACATAGCTTGTTGATTTGTGTCAACTTCTTCACCTTTTTTTTTTTACTAATGGCACCTCGTTACCAAGATTTTGTTTGTGTTCAGAGTCTTTTTTTAATATAGCTTTGATTGAAGAATTTTTAACAAGATAAAAGACTTACAAATGTTAGAAAAGAAATGAAGAACATAAAGAACAGTGAGTAAGAAAGAAGATAGAAATAGGAACAAGGGGGAAGGGATGGGAAAGAAAGGAGAAAGGAAAAGAAAGGGCAGGGAAGGGAAGGTAAGAAAAGGGGGAAGGGGGAAGGGAAAGAAAGGAGAAAGGGGAAGGGAAGGATAGGGAAAGGAAAGCAAAGGAAAAGAAAGGAAACAGGGAAGGGAAGAAAAGGGGGAAGGAGGAAGGGAAATAAAGGCTTTCAGACTTTGTGACCTCAGTTATAATTCTATTTATATTGTAACTTTATTTTGCCTCTCTCAAGTTACCTCAAGTTCCTTCTTTCTGCAAACTTTGCCTTTCTAATCTTGAAATCCATCAATGACACCAATTATTTGTCCTTCCTTCAAGGGTCTTTTCTTTAAAAAAAAAAACCAAAACGATCCCTGTGTGACTCTGTTCTGTAAAGGAATTTTGGATTGTGTGGAGTTAAAAATCTTAACTGAATCTTCATAATTCATCTTGCTTTTCTTTTCTTTTCTTTTCTTTTCTTTTCTCCCCCTTTTCAAGAAAACTCTTATCTCAGATCTATTTTGCGGTAGTGGAGGCCGTCCTGGCTGGCATAGACACCTTCTCAAAAACGTCGCAAGTTACAAAGGTAGGTGCTTCCCTTCTCACAACGGGGCGCTTGCTGTTAGCATGCAATGCAAGGGGTCCTCAACTTACAGCCGTTCGCTTTAGTGACCCTTTGAAGTCACAACGGCCCTGAAAAAAGTGACTAAGTTAGGACTGGTTTTTTTCCACACACAACGACCATTTCACCATTCCCATGGTCACGGGATTCAAAATTCAGGTGCTTGGCAATTGGCTCGTAGTTATGACCGTTGCGCTGTCACCTTTTGTTGACCTTCTGGCAAGCATAGATTCACTTAACAACTGCAGGATTCGCTTAGTGACAGCTCTGATTCACTTTAACAGTCGTGGGGAAAAAAGATGGGAAAATCAGGCCTGATTCACTTAACGACCATTTCTAGCTTCATGAAAGAAATTCTGGTCCGAAATGTTGTAAACCGAGGACTAATTGAATTACACAACCTCATTCATTCCCCCTCCCCCCCCCAGTCTGGTATGCTTGGGTATAAGAAATTATAATTACTTCTAAAGCTAACTTGATTATTCCTCATTCGGCCTTACATTATGTGGCTAACCATGGCCACACATTGGCCTATACTCTCTTCAGCAGGTACAGGCAGGGGTGGATTCCAAAATCCCAGCAACCGGTTGACTGCCCGGTTGCTGGGTGGGCGTGGCCATGGTGAGCGTGGCCTACTGGAATTTCTGGATTGGCCGTTTTTTGCCTTCCCCAGAGTCCCGAGGCTTCCCTCGGGCCTCTGGGAGGACGAACAGGGACTCCCCTGGGCTCTGGAGCAGCGGTGGGATTCAAAAATGTTTACTACCGGTTCTGTGGGTTTATGGCTTGGTGGGCGTGGCAGGGGAAGATTGCTGCAAAATCCCCCTTCCCTCCCCTCCCCGCTGACCTGCTTTCCAGCTCCGTTCTCCTGTGCAGAGGCAACCAAAGGAGACCCAACCGATCAGCTGGGACTCGATGGGAGGCAGAGAAGAGATGAGGGTTGGCGGGTCCAGTCAGAGGTGGGATTGGCCGGTTCTCTTAGCCACTCCAAATTTCTGCTACTGGAGAACCAGTTCTGGAGAACTGGTCCGAACCAGCTGAATACCACCTCTGGAGGAGAAGGGGAAGGAAGGAAGGAAGGAAGGAAGGAAGGAAGGAAGGAAGGAAAGGGTGGGATTCAAATTTTTTTATTACCAGTTCTGTGGGCATGGTGTGGC
>JANHFN010005996.1:77741-91240 GCA_032468175.1 Toxicocalamus goodenoughensis | reverse complement strand
TATGTTTTTTAAACTTGCTGTACACCGCCCCGAGTCCTTCGGGAGAGGGGCGGTATAGAAATGTACTAAAATAAAAAAATAAAAATAAATATTACAATAACATTGTTAAGAAATGATAAAGGGGTGAGTCATTCTCATAAGGTCACCATGTTTCAGAAGCAGCTACAATTGTTGTCACAACAGTCATCTGAGCATCAAGCAATGAAGCTCCATTGAGGAACATCCTTAAACTGAGTACCTACAATTGAGACAGAAAGCAGTGCCAGAGTTGACTAAGCAGCCAAATCTGCATCCATCTTAACTATCACCAAAAATGTCTATACATTTTCTGGATTTCATTTCATCTTATTAAGCTTTGGCTACATGACTGCCACTTTCAGGAACCAGTTCACAGAAGTCAGTATGAGATACACAGATTTACATGACTGATTTTCTTTTCTCCTTCCTTCCTTCCTTCCTTCCTTCCTCCCTTCCTTCCTTCCTTCCTTCCTTCTTCTGTCTGTCTTTCCTTCCTTCTTTTTTTCCTCCTCCCCTCTTCCATCCCTCCCTCCCTCCCTCCCTCCCTTTTCAAATAACTCAAATATGGCAAATATATCCAACATGCTTTCCTCCTATTTTCAGAGGTGGGCGTCACATAATTTAACAACCAGTTTGCTTAGTGCAGAACCAAAAATGTGAGCGCGCTTTCCAACCTGTTTCTACTTGCTCTTTGAGTTTAGACAATGAGGAAATAATTTGAGGAAAGAAAATCCAGACATGTTTTTATTTCCTTCCCATAATCCAGAGGGTCAAACTTGGAGCCTGCAGGCCGGATGCATCACGTGCTGGCCAGCTCACCTCTGTTTTAGCGAAGGGGGAAAACGTTGCAATATGTCATGATGTGATGACAACGTGACACCACGAGTTTGACATCCCTGCCCTAATCCTATTTTTCTCTCAATAACTTCAGAGTGTTTCAGTTTACCATTCTTGCACCACTGCATTGATAAACATGCAGTTTTCTAGGCTACATATTCTAAAGATCTGCCCTCTTCTGCCACACTACATTTCTGTTTGTCATGAACTCCACACAGAGGCAAAAGCAACTAGAAATGATCACCTCCTTTCCCATTTCTTTTCTGCTTACAATATTGTGCTGAGTACATGTAATCATTACAGGTCGTTCTTTGGTTTACTACCATTCATTTAGTGAGCATTTGAAGGTACAGCAGCACTGAAAAAAAAGATATACAGCCATTTTTCATACTTATGACTGTTGCCGCATTCCCCATGGTCATGTGGTCCAAATTCGGTTGCTTGGCAACTGGCGTGTATTTATGATGGTTGCAGTGCCTTGGAATCATGTGATCCCCTTTTGTGACCTTCTGGCAAGCGAAGTCAATGGGGAAGCTAGATTCACTCAACAACCTTGTTACTAACTTAACAACTGCAGTGATTCACTTATCAAGTGTGGCACGAAAGGTCATAAAAGAGGGCAAAATTCACTTAACAACTATCTTGTTTGGCAGCAAAAATTTTGGTCCAAAATTGTGATGGAAAGTCGAGGACTATTTTTATAATTCAGAGGACAAAACATTCATGCTTTTCCAGATTTTATCTACTTGGTGTCCTAGTTTTATCTACTCAATGTCTTTCTGGGTGAGGCTGGAGCAAGTAACACGAGGCATAGTGAACTGTATTCATGGACATGTTTATAGGATTTTGTAAATAAAACTGGCACAGAAAAAATGTGGATCTTGCCATAAGCAGTTCCTAATGTAAATCTCCCTGTATTGTTCACAATCCTCTGGGAAAAACAGTTTGGGCCTATTTGTTCAAAAAACATGTAATTCACCACAGTCTCACAGGATATGCCTTCTGTACACACAAGAAACTATTATAATCAGATTTTAAATGTAACAATAGTGTTTCAATGTTTGTTAAAAACAGACAGTGTCACAGACTTCAAATTTTGCCTTATTTTATTCCGGTGAAAGGCCGTATTCTCTTTCTTCTCAATTACAACAGAGATGGAAGAATGTATACGGATGTTCTACAGTATAATATCTTACCTTGAAAATTTTTTATTCAATAATTTGGGAGAAATGCTTATATCCAAAAAGAGTAATTGAAAAACTCAAGCCTAGAGGGTTCGAAATAACAATTTCATATTACATTACATTTATATATACAATTGTGAAACATGTTTCCAAGTCGGTGGGAAGCAGGTAGAAAAACTAACACAGGAGAAAATATGTGAGTGTATGAGAGGGAAGTAGGGAGAGAGACTTTGGAATACATGCAGGATCTACATTTTGCAGATTTTACAGCATAGATATAAAAGTAGCAGTTTTTCTTCTTTTTTAAGGCGCTACAAGGAGAATTTTTGGAATATCTTTTCAAAAAAATACTTAAATACACACATACATATCTATATCTATGTCCTGTTATAAGTGTGTGCATGTGTGTTTGTACACACACGCACATAGTTTTTCTCTTTAACGACCCTAAATCCCTTGCATTAGGGTGAAGTCAGGGTGACTGAACAGAGTTCAAGTATTTACTGGCTGGATGCCCTTCCTAATGCCTATGTAATTACTCAATGCACCCAGAGAGAGAAATATCTGCCACTACCTAGGACATGAGAAAACCCTTTATTGTTTCTTTTAGTGAGTAAGTAAACTAAATGTTAATTCTGAAATGAATACCTGTGCACTCTTATTCAGACTATATTTGATTGTAACAAAATTGAGAGGCCTGAGTACATATATCTAGGATTAGGGTAACCATGGTTTGAGGAATAAATGCCAGTGGTTCACCACTCATTGCCTCCTTGCTGAAAGGTGTCCAAGCTCACCCAGAAGAGCAATGCAGTTTATGTTGAGGTATTTTTCCTAGGATACACATTAACAAGGAAATGTGTAAATAGAGAAATACACAAAGAAATGCTAGACACATGTTTTGAATTACCTTGGAGCATGTAGCATGCTAAACCTTTCCACATGATTTGTACAGTATCTGGATAGTACACTAGCATACATGAGAAAAGCATCATTCTGGCACTGAACAAATCTTGAACCTGGTCATCAAAATGGCTGCAAGAATGCAAGGCATAAACTGACAGGAAGAAAGAAACATGATGAGAAGATACTTTCCCGTTGTTCACTGATTCCAGCAAAATGAAAAGTTGGTTGGAAAGTTACAAAGCTCTAGAGTTTTTCAGCTAAATTCCTAGAGAAGGGGTTTTGGCCAAGAGGGAGTATTCATAAGATTATGCATGTGCCTCTGGGCAGACTGAGACAACAGTTAAACATCCTTACAGTATTCACTTTTTTATGAGGCTCTCCGTATCTTGTGAGAGTCATTTGGGAAAACCTCAGACAAAGAAGAAAATTACAGCCATAATGTCAACTATTAGAACATATAATTACTCTTAATACTGCCAGACTCATAGAAGCAGCATTATAACTTTGCATTCACCTAATATGCAGTACCTTAATGACTTTCATTGTAACTATGTGAATGTAAGAGATTTATAGCTTCTCTTGACTGTATATCTGAAATCTGAAAACAAAGTACATTTGTCACATAATGTCTAGACTCCAATTTATGAATCATGAATTAAATTTGAATTATGATTATGCTAATATCAGGTAGCTTCATATTCTGACCATAATTTCCTAGTTTTGGATGATCCAAATTCAGATGCTTGGCAACTGGTTTATATTTAGGATGGTTGCAATATCCTGGGGTCACGTAATCCTCTTTTGCAACCTTCTGAACAGCAAAGTCAATGGGGAAGATAGATTAACTTAACAACCACATTACCAACTTGACAATTGCAATGATTCCCTTACCAATTGTGGCAAGAAAAATCATAAAATGAGACAAAACTCATTTAACAAATGTCTCACTTAACAACATAAATTTTGGGTTCGATTGTGGTCATAAGTTGAGGATTACCTGTATTAGAAATTCTTCTTTCTCTTTAGCCACTAGCCACATTTGCATTCTGAAAAGGGTTGTGGCGTCCTTGGAAAAAAAACAAACTGGGTCAATTAATGCTCTGAGACAGGAGTATCAAACTCAAGGCCCATGGTTGGATTTGGCCCATGGGGGGATTAAATATGGCCCATGGGGCTGGGCTGGCAATAGCAAAGGACCGGCCTGTGGTGCCTCTGACAGCCAAAATGGAGTTCAGGGGGTGGGGCCATGCTCCATTTTTGCTGGCAGACGGCTGCAGAAACCATTGCAGCTGAAAACAGAGCCCGGGGGGGCTGTAGGGCCTTCTGAGTGGCCTCTGTGGGCCACAACAGGGCATGGGGGACGTACAAGCCCCCATGTCCCAATTTAGCCAGAAATGTGCTACAGGAAACCATCCAGACTGAAAATGGGGTGCAGGAGTGTCCACCCATGCCCCGGTTTGGCCGGTAGGGTGCTGCAGGAGGCATTCATCCATCTCCTTCCGCCAGCCCGTGGAGGAGAACTACAATGCTTATCTGTCCCTCAAAGAAATCCAGTTTGACACCCCTGCTCTGAGGGTTACTTTTAGCTCTAAATAGCCAGAGTTTGTTTGATGTTAGAGTAATTCCCTCCAGTTAACTACATTATTGAGATAACTGACAGATGTGTTTAATGACTTCGTCTTTTAGGGCAGAGAGAAAATTATTGAAAAGTTCTGCATAACTATGCCCGGTTTTGTCCTCCCAAAGCTACATGTTGGTGGGAAGTCAAAATAGGGCCTTTGAATAAAATAAAATAAAAATGAGTCTATGTGGTGTCATCCTCATGGAGAAAATCTATTTGTATGATTGGAAGGAGTTGAAAATGACTTCATGGTACATCATCAATCCATGGCTTTGCACCATAGCCCTGATGGTGGCGGCACCTATTTTTATTTCACCACTGGGATGGTGAAGAGGAATGCCAAAAAGAATGAGAAGAGAAGGAGAACAGAAGAGGAGAGGGAGATGGTGAAGCAGGGAAAATTTGGGAGGATTTGAAAATTCAATTTAAGGCATCCCAGCCTGTCCAGTGCAGGTGCATGGAAACTGGTCATATGGCTGAAGGAGGGCATGACTTCATCTGCCATACAATATAATGTATGTGCTCCATACCTTCTTCTGTGCTGTCTTTATACACACATGAGTGTATCACCCTTAATGACGATTGACCCAATTTTTCTAGTTCTTTAATGAATCAGATTATTAATACAATTATATCTTGAATACAAATCATAAATGCAACTTCTTATATCAGACTTCTTATATCAGACTAAAGAAGAACCTAACAAAAGACACACTCTATTATGCTCCTCCATGTTCCAAACTAGTTCTTTCAAATTGTTTTGAAAGTGCACAATCCTATGCCTAAGCATTTCTACCTAGAGGTAAAATTGGTTTTTGACATAGACAGGTGGGACAAACTGGCAATCAGATTCTTCTATTTTGAAATTGCTCAATTTTCTTACAATTATTAGACATACAAAAAATTTGGATCAATTATACCTGTTTTGCTTTCACTTTTGCTTTCAACTGTAGGAAAGATGGCATTTCTTTTTTTCTTCCACAGCCAAGAGTGTGATGACATAGGAATATTTTCATCATCTACTAGGTAGGAAGAAAGAAAAAAAACATATATTTACTATTTTAAAATCTGATCATATAAACTTATAAAGAATCATCTTTTTATTATGAGGAGTCTACTAGTAAGAAATAATGTTGCAAACTTCACTTATTAAATCAATTGATATATAAAAACTTCATATATTCACAAGTTGTTCAGCATAACCCAATCAATATAATGTCTGAAATTTTAACCTAAATGTTTTGTTCAGCCTAGTAATTTCAGTACAGGACTTTTGAATTTAAGCAAATGTTGTGTTATCAGGAACATTCCTTATATTCCCCATTCACATTCTTCAGAGAGCCTTACATTTGAATTTAATTGCACTTAATACACTTCTTAGTTGCTCAGTGTTGTTTGTGCTGGTGGAAGTGGAAATAAGGAAAACAAAACAAAACAAAATCCCAAACTGATGTGGTGTATGCCAGTGGCCCCCAACCTTTTGGGAACCAGGGACTGATTCTGTGGAGAGAGTTTTTTCTGTGGACCAGAGAGGGTGTGGTTTCACATGCTGCCTGCATCCTGTGGATGGGGCTTCATTTGTTGGCATGGCCTGGTTTCTGGCATCCTGTGGCCCGGGTGCTGGTCCATCGGCATTGGGACCCCTGGTGTATGTCATAAAGTCAATGAAAACTTGGGTCTCTGTTTCAATAAAGATGGTTATAACTAGAATGCATGCGTTTGATCAGTGGAGTACACCTGATTTGTAAAATATTTTGATAAGAGAAACAGCCAAATCTGCTCCTACATTAATCTTTGGTTAGATTACAAGGGTGTCCAGTCTTGGCAGTTTTAAGATCTGTGGACTTCAACTCCCAAAATTCCACAGCCAGCAGGGTTAAAGTATACCAGGGAAGGACTATACTGGATAGTTCATTCTGGCTTTGTAAGATCAGTCTCAATGATTGTGCCCTGAAAATCTGGAGGGATCCACGTTACTGCTAGTATATTCAATCCTTAATCTCTCACGGTTCATTAAATTTAGCTGGAAAGAACGGGTGTGTTCTGGAGATGACAAAATGCTTTTGTGCAGGATAGGGCAAGTCTGACCATTTAAAAATAAATTTTTAAGCAACATTCCCTTGACCCGGAAGATTGCAATAGTTGCTCTCATCTGCAGATGTCCCCTTTTGGAACATTTTTGCAAATTGGAATAACCACAATCATCAATAAGAGACACTAAGTATAGGTAGTTCTCAGCTTTTGACTTTAATGGAGCTTGCCCATTATGGTCATAAGTCACGATGTTCATAAAACGAGTAAAATACTTTTAACCCCTAATGACCGTAGCTGTGATGATGATGAAAATGTAACTTTGTGACTAATCCTTGCATTTATGAGCTTTGAAGGTCTGTAAAGCATAGGAGAGCTGAAGTAAGAATATAACATTGTTGTGGGTTTTACTTAGTGACCGTTAATGACTGAGCTGCAAGTCCCAATTGTAGCTTTTAGCTGGACCAAGGTCTCTCCAGGTCCCAGCACAATAGAACCTGTTATTTTTTTCCATCATACTCCATCATACAAAGACAAACTTTTTGCCTTTGTATGCAATAAAATATAACCTAATACTTAATAAAATAAAAATAACCTGTTATTCTTTCCATCATACAAAATGCATCCTTCTCTCTCTCTTTTTTGAAAATGTCATTTTTTCCTCTTTCTGTCTCTGAATTAGTTCATTTGTCTGTTTTCCTGTTGACCTACCTATATTTCTATGCGTTATGCTATAAATGTTTTTCCCCAAGTTTCTCTTTTTCGTACCACATTACCCCATTATTTTGCTTGTTTTGTTTTTCATTCTTTTGCATACTTTTCTGAAGCCCTGCCTTGCTTACCCAGATTTTTTTCACCTTGTGTGATAAAGTTGCTTAACACCATATTCCTTTTTCTCTTCCTTTTGAAAAATTGTAAATTCTTCATTAGATGTTTAAAAATAAACTTAAATTTAAAAAAAAAGATGCACACACAAAACACCATCTGCCTTTAGGGTCCACTGCCTTCTTACTTCTTTGACAGCAAAAATAATTGAAGTCAAATTTATATACAAGGAATGATATATGAATATAATTAGCGGATAAAACAAGAGAACAAGAGTATAGCAATTAATACCTCCCATTATTACTCTGTATAATTTATTATGCTTATGTTATTTCTGGGCCCTTTAGCAGCCCTGTACTTTGTTCCAGCTGATTAAATTAAAATAACACATGTTGAGGGAATAAATTGCAAAACTATTCTAGCTGTCCAAATCACCCTAACAATTATGTATGGTATATTGAGAGGAGGTAAAAACTACTCATTTCACTAATTGGAATTATCATTCAAATTATGTTAAAAATCCTTAGCACACGTAAAGGCATTCAATGTTTTGTTTTGTTTTAATATATGATATTTATTGACACTTTTAAACAAGAAGTTAAAAAAACTAATGCAGTCTAATATAGGATACAGTAGAAAAAAAGAAAAAGAAAGAAATCATATAAGAAAAGAAAAATTTGAAAAAAATAGAAGGAAAAAAAACATGATTTTGTGATATTCACAGGAGTTAAAGTACAAATATATTTTAGCCTCTCTCTCTGTAATGTTACTTCATACTACTACTATTTAGGTAATCTATCCTGTCTAATCATCAAAACCATCATATTCCTTTTTTCTCCATATTTACATAAAACATCCTTAAGAAGCTTCCATAAATGTAGATAATATTTTTTCACCAATCAAATAAGCCACTTTAGCCATTTAAGCAAACTCTGTCAGTTTAAACAACCATTTCTCCATCATCGGTAATATTGAATCTTTCAATCTCTGTGCATATAGTAATATTGCTGCAATAATCATATATTGAAATATTCTGCCGTAGCTTTTTTCCAACTTTACATCCATTACGCCTAAATGGAAAAATTCCAGGTTCAAATAAATATTGAAGTTTAAAATCCTGTTGTTCACATTTCCAATATACATTCTTAATAATTTATTGTTATGCACTAACAATACATAATTTAATAAAAATTCTCATTGAGATCATACCCCAGTGTAAATCTCAGCATCTTTAATCACATATTTTTCCATTCACCCACCTGTATATTACAGCCAAAATTCTAAGTCTACTTTATTCTTTAACCTGCTTTTCCTCTGTTTCAAATTTCAACAAAAAACTTATACACTTTAACAATTACATGTTGTTATTAGTACACAATTGTATTTCAAATTCCGTCTTGCTTTGCTCCACACTCTTACTCTTTTTATCTATTTTAAATCTTTCATATAACCATAAATGAGAAAATCATTGACAACATATCCTTCTGCAATCCACTGAATTATTTTGATTTGATTTTAAGTTGTTCTTGATAGTTTTCTGATAAGTCCTGCTATGTCAATCTTTTATCGATCTACCACTTTTCTGCTTTGATATGTTTCTTGAGTTAAGATCTAACGAAATGTTTTCAGGTAAAACCTGGTTCATATCTATTTCATAATCTCAGTATTGTCTAATAAAACAATTTTAAAGTCCATATTAATTTTAACTTTATCATATCCAAAATATCCATGCCATTCAAATCTTGGGTTGTGAGTTAATTACAAAAATCTCTTATTCTTTCATCCAGACCAAACAACAACTATTTAAATATATTCTTAATTCTGTTAAACTGAATCCTTTTTCTTTTGCTTCTTATAACACTATATTGTCATTTTTTTTCTTGCCATATAAATTTAGATATATGTTTTTACCACTGTTTAATGGAGCATCTGTTGTCAAAACACTTATTTATAGAATGCTGCCTATAAGTCACACAAATAAGAATTCTCTTTTGTGATAATTCCATTAAGTCAGTTTCAGACAATCTGCTCTCGATGAACACCATTTATATGGAATGCAACTTAAAAAGGTAGAGAAACAGAATTGCCATTTACCTGAAAACCGAAATTGCCAATACAACCATTAAAATAAATATTCCCAGGGTTCTAAATTTATATCTAAGCATTTCCAGTTTATCAACTTTTGTAAGTTGTAAATTCTCCCACTCAAGGACTCAGTACATTAGAAGAACAGCATTTAAAACCTCTCTCCTGTAAATACCTTGGTGAAACACAGGCCAAGAGTGCATTTAAATATTCTTTTCTCAGTTATTGAAATAATTTTGCAAGGTTGACATGATACAACGTAGAAGCAAACAAACAATAGCAAATAAAATTACATGTATAATAATAGGAAGGAATTGCTCTCTGTATCTGGTGTCGCCATCCTGGCAGTGAAAAGTAAACTTTAATGGGAGGAACCAGGAAACAAGCCAAGAAAGCTTAAGCTTCAAATTGAGAGGGTAAGATTGTGTCAGAGCACCTGGAAGATGAAATAATCAGACAATTTAATTCTTCAAAAGTCTCTTATGCCTTCAAATCTCTTTGGCCCATTCTGGCCTTGACTATTTTGTATAGAACTCCCACCATTTAATCCAGTATTTATTTATTTGTTTATTTCCCACTTTTATTAGTTTTACAAACAACTCAAGGCAGAGACATATCCAACACACCTTTTCCTCCTCTTGTCTTTCCCTATGAGGTGAGTTGGGCTGAGGGACCCAAGGTTTCATGGCTGAGGCCTTGAACTCATGATCTTTTGATTTCTAGCCTGGTGTCTTACCCATTAGACCAACTAGAATGAATCCAGGCAATATTCTAACTTTGGGATCTTTAAGGGTCAATGCCCTCTCATCTCAATTGACTAGTGGTAATGGTATATGTGAATGACAGGAGGATAAGCTGAAAATGGAACAACCAGCGTATAAAAGGCATTCCAGCCCACAGAAGGAAAGTAGGGATAGAACTCTCCCTAGTTCCCTAGAGAGTAAAAATAGATCTTAAATAGAAATTAAAAATATACTTTTAATTTCAAAATACCTGTAAGTCAGGGATCTCCAAACTCCACTCCATGGACCAGTACAGTCTGCAGCCTATTGGGAACTGGACTGCACAAGCAGCAGATAAGCATGCAAAGCTTTGTTTGTGCATGCACCGAGATCTAGATTGCACATCCAAAACCATTCCCCCCTCACTGCCACCACTGCTGCTGCCAGTTTGTGCTACCAGAAAGGTTGGGGACCATTGTTGTAAGTGTAACCTTAAATACAGGCAGTCTTCAATTTATAACAGTTCATTTAGTGACTGTTCAAAGTTACAACAGCATTGAAATAATTGACTTGCGGCCATTTTTTACAGTTATAACCTTTGTAGCATCCTTATGGTCACATGATCAAAATTCAGATGCTTGACAACTGGTTCATACTTATGACTGTTGCTCTGTCCCAAAGTCATGTGATCTGCTTTTGCAACCTTTTGACAAGCAAAGTCAATGGGGAAGCCAGCTTCACTTAACAACCAGGATAGTAACCTATCAACTGCAGTGATTCACTTAACTGTGGCAAGAAAGGTGGTAAATTGGGGCAAAACTCACTTAACAAACATCTCACTTAACAACAGAATTTTTTGGCTCAATTTAGTCATAAGCCGAGGACTACTCGTAAAGATATGGTTAGTATTCAGGGTTGTTACTGGGTTACCTTGAAGAGGTACCACTAGTCTCATTACTGACATTATCCATTAAGTTCCTAATTCTTGTTGTTCTTTATTATCAACATATTGTCAGGGTTCTGGTAGTCACCCCCATTTAAATCATGAGTCTCTAGCCATAACTTTCAGAGCTTAAATAAGGTTTATTAGGAATGGACATGCCAGTCTACCTGGGTGTAGCTGACTCTGAGACACATCATTCATTTCACCCTTGATCCTGGTCTTCCCCCACCCCCTGGGTGTATCATAATTCGCATTCTCCAATGGGACATATCCATAGCCAAGAGTCATCAATCATGCTCTCCAGTTATAATAAATTACCTATGAAAACATTTAAGGAATGCACTACTTCCCCCCTTCCCTTTCTGCTGGCAACTCTAAAAACCAGAAAAATATTTTATGAGTTGACACGTATTATGAAAGAGTACAGAGATAACACATTAGCTGTATTTAGAGTTTGTTTCTCACTATAATACTGCAGTGATGAGAGTCAATCAAGGTTGCATATCATAATTTGATGTTCAACAGAGATAACACAACTAATCAAGCTAAGTCGCTTCCAGTCGCAAGCAAGAACAGGAAGGAAGACAGCAATATCCTCAAGTATCATTTAAATACAATGACTATGGACCTAAAGCAATATTACAAGAAGAACAAAGAAATATCTCCCTCAGTTTATAAATAAGTAACTTTATAGGCCTAATACAATATTAGTAAAGCAGCACTTATTTGATACAATCAGGCCAATCAGCCAAACATTCTTCATTCATCCTGGTATTATTCAAGAAAGCTTGCATAACAAAATAATTCAGTAATCTGGCTAGACTCCATTCAGAAACAGACCTAGAAAAACGAGAAGTTTTCTTGATTTTTCTTAGCAATACATGCACAGAAGTAACTTTCCAATTCCTGACTTGAAGAAAAAAAATGATTAAGAAATTATGAAATCCTTCAGCCAAGAAGTAGATAGTGTGCTTTTGGGGTAAAATTCAAATTACCGTCCAAATAAACCTTGTGATTTCTGAAAAAAAAACATTTTCTTCTGATGTCTCATTTAACAGATCTGGTGCTTTTAAACAAGGAAGAGTTTGTCAACATGTGAACAAAAGCTCTATTCAACTCTCAAAGGAAGGCTGTTTTGTCTACCGTATTTTTGTCATCAATATTTGTGCAGGAATAGGGGCTGCACACATTTCATAAACTAGATGTGCATACATCACAACTCATCCCAATCCAAACTCCATATTGTTCAAATAGAGATTGAAAATAACCCCGCCACCTGACCACAGTTCAACGTATTTATTCTATTTCTGAATTATTTTTCATGATGCAGTTTCCTGGGTGATGTTGACATGATTTAAAGAATTGATCCATCTTCAAAATTAAGTCAGTATAATGTGGGGTTCAGATTGCACAGCTCATCCATAACAACTATAAAATAAAATTTCACTATGCCATCTTTGTACCAGGGCCCCATTGATGTGGTATAAAAAAAGGAATTCATTTGTGGCACTGGCAACTACATCCTTAGTGGAAGTATTTCATACAGCGCCATACTAAATGACCTTGGACTAACAAAATAATTGTATTTTATCTACTTAGAGCTACTTAAATGAAATCATCCCCCTTCCATTCTCCCAGTCTATGTGGTATCATGGAATATGGCTTCCAAAGCTGACACTTCATATATTTTAGTCTCCAGGCCTTTGATCATCTTAGTTGCTCTTCTGTGGACTTTTTCCAAAGTCTCAACATCTTTTTTGTAGTTTGGCGATCAAAATTTGTTGCAGTATTCCAGGTGTGGTCTTACTAGGATAAATTTATATGCTCCCATGTCACTGTTGAAATGACTCTAGGTGGCTTATAAAATGATGCAAAGATAATACACAATGACTAAAATTAAGAAAGATTAAATAGAGATTGCAAATCAAGAGGCAGGTGACACAGGAGGGAAGATTTTTTTTCACTCTATCCAATCAGCCATCCAGTGTAGACAGCCCATTGTTCTCAGCAGAGGCAGGTTTTAAGACTCTTCCGGAAAGTCAGAAGTCAGGGGGAATATTCCAAAATATGGAGGTCACAGCAAAAAAGGCTCCTCTTAGATCCTGTCAGTCACAATTCTGTGATAGTTGGGACCCTAAGTAGGCCCTCTCTGATGGAAAGAGTGGGCTAGCCAATCTCATTGGAGCTAGATGGCTTCTTAGATACGACTTCTTTCTTTTTTGCACCTCTTTTTAGTAAGTAGATACAGACACAGATAATCAGAGTTGGAAGGGACCTTGTAGGTCATCTAGTCCAACCCTCCGCCCAAGCGGGAGACCCTACACCAT
>JANHFN010005996.1:51533-65111 GCA_032468175.1 Toxicocalamus goodenoughensis | reverse complement strand
AGCTTCTTTATTTCAGAACTGAATAAGCTTCTTGGATGAAAAGTGAAATGTTTTCAAAAGGAAATAACCAAGGAAGTCCACTTGCCTTTTGGAAAAAACATCTTTAGGACAACTATGGCCTGTATGATGGAGAATTTCCACAGACATTTCCCAGCAGAAGGGCACTATATGATACAATACCCACTTTAAATTTTACAACCACCAAAAGGCACTAGCAAAAGGATGTGGGACCTATGGATTTCCTATAATCAGTCTTTGTTGGGGGATTTACTTCCTGCCATTGCTTTTCCCAGTTGGTCAGTGGCTGATCCATTGTAGGAACCATCTTATGTTTCTTAGTCAGGATGGCTCATACAAACTCATTTGTTAAAGAAGTGTAGTAGAGTTGCAAGCCAAGAAAGGAAGTTAAAGATCCTGCAGGAACCACATGTCTAGGTAGACAAAAGAAATAGGGAATAATAATGCATATCAAAATGTCAGAGGGTTGGACTTATGCTGGAGCCTTTAACCCTGACATTAGCTACTACCCAGCTGTGTCTTGCTGGGGTTGGTAAATGAGCTGAATCTAGTCCCTGAATGTGATTAAGTTCCTTGTGTGTTCATTAGTGTGGGGAACTCTCAGGGAATCCTTTTTAATCAGGACATTAAATTAGTATCAATAACTACTGAATTTTGGGGAGGTATATATTAACATAAACGATGTCTTTATTTGTTAATTAGCCATCAGCTGATCAAAGGAAATTCTTCTTTTTCATACTGACAAAATGATAGCTATTATACCTGAAACAAGAAAGAGTTTCTTTGGAGTAGAGTTAAAACACATCACTGAGTTTTCAGGGTCACCCCATATGAGAGCTAATATAGTGGTGAATAGTGTGAGATATGGGGCTGAAAATTTTGGAGTTAGGATTTTGCTGTGGTTATAATCACAGTAAATGGTTTGGTTCTCAGCCTTTCATCTGCAGTTGGAGGTCAAGTTGACACCTTCTGGAAAGAATGCTGTTACAAAGTCTTTTGCTTGAATTCGATTATTATATATCTAATATTTTGGAATCTCTCTCTTGAAATGGTTTCTTTCATTGTCATAGAAATTATATGAGGCTGGAGAGAGAAAAAAAGGAACGGATGTTAACACTTTCATTGAAATTCTCACTGCCAGAAGTTCCCAACACCTTCGAAGAGGTAAGAAGAAAATACGTTGCTGAAATGCTTTTATTTTAAAGAGAAATGTTTTAATAGCATTTTAAAAACAATATGCAAAACAATACTATGTAATGATTTCTTTGTGAGATTTGAAGAAGGGTTAACCAAAGCTATTCTGCTGTACAATGGACAATCTGCTAAAATTAGTATACAGGTAGTTCTCTACTTACAACCATTCATTTAAGGACTGTTTTAAAGTTACAGAAGCACTGAAAAATGTGACTTATGACCATTTTCCACACATGTGACCTTTGCAGCATCCCATGGTCATGTGATCAAAGTTCAAATGCTTGGCAGCTGGCATGTATTTCTGACAGTTGTAGTGTCCTGGGGTCATTTGATCTCCTTTTGCAACCTCCTAATAAACAAAGTCAATGGGGAAGCAGATTCATTTACTAACTTAATAACTAGAGTGATTCACTTAAAAAAAGGTCATATAGTGGTGCACCAACTCACTTAACAATTGTCTAGCTTAGCAATTGTGGTTGTATGTCGAGGAACATCTTTATTTAAATCCAGAAATGGAGTGTGCAGCCCTTCTTTTTTAAACTCGCATAATGTGAGATTCCAGGAGTGTGTACAGGTAGTCTTTGAGTTACTAATGGAATGGAGCCTACCCATTCCATTTGTAACCCAAGGATTTGTGGGAGTGAATTTCGTACCTTGAACAGGATCACTCCCTCCTTTCGCCCACGCATTCACTAATCAAATGTGAGGCTTGTTAAGTGCACGTGAGGTATTTTAGGGTGAGGAAGGCCATGGGGGAGGGGCTAGTGATGGAACAGGCCACCTGCCTAAGACCACCCAAGACGTCCCCGACCCAGTGAAATATCTCATGCTCCCCACAATTGCTTTCCTTCCCACCCAACCTGCTGTGCCGGGTCATTTATATTGTGAAGATCTAGCAAGCAGTATCCTCTCCAGCCTCTCAGCCACATGTGCCACTCTGCGCTCCGTTTGGGCCTCCACAGGCCTAGTCTGGCACGTTGCCAGCCGAAATGGAGCTTCTCAGGGGTGGATTCACCCCTCAGAAGATCCGTTCAGGTGTTCAGAGGCCTTGCCTGGCATGTTGCCAGCTGAAATGGAGTATTGGAGGGGCGGATTCACCCCTCAGAAGCTCCACTTCGGCCGGCAACATGCAGGATGAATGTTGCAGAGTCTCTGCGGTTGTTTATAAGGGCGAACAACTGCTGTGGTGCTGCAAGATTCATAATTTTGGGAGTTGTTCATAAACCTTCGGGGGGGCGCTCATTGTGTAACTTCAAAAGTTTGCTAAGGGAACGCTCATAATCCGGGGATTACTGTATAGCTCCCAGAAGCCCTGCATGTGGTCTCTGTCCCTTCTGAAAGCTGACAACAAATTATAATCTTGATCTGATAGATGGGAAAATTAAATACATGTAGCATAATCATATGCTGTGTACTTGTTAGGGGAACAATCTATTCCAAATTGTCCTCTTTGTTTTCAGTTTTTCAGAGATACCAGAGCTACAGCAAACATGACATGGAGAAAGTTCTGGACCTCGAGCTGAAAGGAGACATTGAGAATTGCTTGACAGCAATTGGTATGTAACCCTCTTCTGTATGAAAGGTCTTCCTTCCTAAATTTGATTCCAAGATTATGCCTTCTGGAATGTTATTCTCTCAAAGATCAGATTGTCTTGACCCTTTTGACTTTTAACAAAGCCCTGAAGGCTTGTGAATGCCCTCATGTTCTTGAGGATGGAGGTCAGCGTGTCTCTTGGGCCACAATATGGTTTTATTGCCAGTTATTATTGCTTTTATCTCAGCTGCTGATTGTGTATTTATCTTGCATTTTTGTATGTGTATTTTTGGTAGGGTTTTTTCACCCAGTCTTACCTGTTTGAGAGGAGCAGCTAATAAAAATAGAAATAAATTAATTTGCCTCTTAGGTTAATAAGGCTGCAGTCCTACACAGTACCCTTGAAGCTCGGGTGGGCATAGCAGCCTTAGATCTTACCCTGCATTGTCCACCAGTGACATTAATAACAACAAAGTATTATATATTTTTTTGTTAAATTTTTGTCATACCATAAGTGAGTTTTGGTACATGCAAAAGTATAAAAACAGACAGAGTCCTATCTTATTATTATACAATCAATTCCAGAAGAAAACTGGTAAATCTGAGAAAGCAATAAAAATATTTTATGGGTGGTTTTTTTAATGAATGAATAAATAATAAATAAATAAATAAATAAATGTGAATTAACTTTGGAAAATATTCAGTTGTATCAACAAAACAGAAGAGCATGCATCTGTTTTATCTTTCCTTTGCCAGCTGTGTTTTAACTTTTGGGATAAAACTTTACTAAGCAGCTCAAGGTTATTTCTTAAAGTCATAAAGAGGTTTCTTTTCTTCCTGCTTCTCTGCCCAGTTGTGCCACAATTCTATTGTTAGCTATATATAACTTAATGTGTAATTATTCATGAGATCACAATGTTTGGAAAAATACATTGTGTTTCTTCCTTTGCACCTTGCCTTTGTTTATCTATGGTTCATAAATAATCTTGGTTCTTTCTCATTTCTAGTGAAATGTGCTGTAAGCAAGCCGGCTTTCTTTGCTGAGAAGCTGTACCTAGCAATGAAGGTAAAATCAATGCTACTAGCAGGAAGAGGGCTTTGTTTTAAAGACCTTTATGCCAATACAAAGATTACATTTTCAATCTTCTGATCCTTTCTCTTGAAAATGAGAATAATCAGTTTGTACCGCATTTCCAATTAAGGCAGACAATATTGGGCACAAATTAGAAATAATGTTTTCAAAGAACGTAACTCCTTCCATTCCCACCCACCATTCAGTCAGATCTGAAGAAGCTTCCTGGATGAGAAGCAAAATGTCTTCAAGGAAAAAACAAAAGTGCAGTTACCTTTTGAAAAAGCACACCAATTTTTGGAATCACATACATGTTTGCAAGATCTCACACCTGCCTGGCAAACAGTATCTGGGAGTGGTTCATTATGCTGCTTACAATAGCAGAGGCCTTTCTGAAATGAGAAAAGCTCACAGCAAGGACTCTCTGACTCTATGGAGACAGATTCCCCTCTAACAGAAACTCAGGTAGTGTAAACAGTGGAGTGTGAACTCAGATTTCTAGTACAGACAGGTGTGGCTTCAGTTTCATTAATATGGGTGTAGACAGAAAGATTATGATGCCTATTTCTGAATGAATATGCAAGGACATTTGTTTCTCTGAGGTGGCTCTTTGGTGTGGGATCCTTGGTGTTTTCCGAGTTACAATTGGCTCTTTTGTCGTCTTCTGGGTTGCCATTTGAAAGCCTGGAGACTTATCATAAAGGCAAAGAGAGTTTAAATTATCCCACAAACCAAGCAGAGTTATGAAAATAGTTTGTTTCCATTCTTTTTCCCCCTCCAAAGGGTTCCGGAACCCGCCACAGAACTCTGAACAGAATTATGGTGTCACGGGCTGAAATCGACATGAATGAGATCAAAGGTTTTTACAAGGCAAAATACGGGGTGTCTCTCTGCCAGGCAATTTTGGTAGGTTATTTCTGCTTTTATTTGCAGTTAATAGGGGTTTAAGGAATTAGACCTTGTGGTTAAGGAATTAGAACCAGAACTAAGTAGCCGTGTGGTTTGCAATAGGACTTTTTATTTCTATTGACAGAATTACACATATTGTTACTGTATTTGGATGGGGGTAACAGTAATATAATTTGAGGTTATTATAATTAAGATTAAGGTTTTTTTATTAACCTTGTTAATCTTTAGAACATGTGCTCGCCCAGTTTTTAAAGTCACACATAAAATACTGAGTTTTTGTTTTGTGTGATTGCAGCCAAACAAGTGGAGACAGGATTGTGTACAGTGCATGAACCTAGCTTTGGAATATAAGCAGGGATGAGATGAATGAGAGGGACATGATTGCACTACTCTGGTTTAGTTGGATATGAATTCTTTTCATTTCTTTCCACATGCAGGATGAAACAAAGGGAGATTACGAAAAAATTTTGGTGGCTTTGTGCGGCGGTGATAACTAAGTTCTGCATCTTGTACATTCCAGTTCCTTGAGAATAGTTGGGAATATGATCTTCCTTCACTAAAGGAATATTTGAACCACACTTTCTTTGAGTAAGAAGAAAGTCTTTTTTATATACAACTAAAGCCAAGAGCATAGAAAGAACCATTGTGTTTGCTTTTGCAAGATATATAAAACATTAGTGTTTGTCTACGCAGGCCCAGTTAACATTCCAAATAAAATAAAATCTGTTATCCAGTGTGATGATTTATTTTATCCTGTCGACATTGGTTCTGTTCCTTTAAGAAAGAAAGATGCAAATATTAATCCCAGGAAGAAGCTCATTAGAGTCACCACAGTCTCAACACAATGAGCCTTACCAGTGGCCCACACACATCCTTAGACATGCATTCTGGTTGCCCTACAATGGAAATTTTCAAAAGTTCCTAGGGAAGAGTACTAGTAGCAGGCTGGGGATGGGAGGACTCACCTGATGGTTTTCACTATAGTCAAGACTATAGTGGTGATTTACTTGAGAAGCACCTACTTGTCAGTATGCAAGGTTTGGAAGGGATCTTAAAGATCATCTAGCTTTCCTTTCCCATTACAGTAATCTATTATTATAATATTCTGGACAGATTATCATCCAGCCTGCGTTTAAACTCTTTCACCAAAGACTCCACCATTTCCTGAGACTCTCTGCTGTACTGCTAGACATCTCTTACTGTAGCATAAGTAAAGCCAATATTCCCTTTTTCATTCAATTACAATGAATGTACGTATTTCTGGCCATAGAACACACAACTTTCTCATAGACTATATTTAAGAAACCTCTAATGTTTACAGATAACTTTGCACAAAGAAGAAACATGTTAGGTTTGTTTAAATTAGTAATTAGCTCAGGTAAAATCTAAAAGCAGAGGCCACCTGATTTGGTACAATTATAGGCATTGTACAGGTGTATGTCTCTGTTTCACACTCTGGTCTGTAATTATGAGACAAGATGTTTAGACCTTGATGGAATAAATTCTTACATCTTTCTAATGAAGTGATATATTGCGTTAACTTGTATCCCAGGTAAAATTTTAGTGTTTAGCGTTTCAACCAACTAATGATTATGATGTCTGCTCATCAAAGACAGACTTTAAAAAAAAGAAATTTCACAATGCAAAGGGGTATTTCCAGAAGTAGGATTCATTGTCTAAATTGAGAAGGGAATCACTGGCTTTTTGGTAAGGCAACAAGAAATCCAATGCTACAACAAAAAATTGGGGTAAGCCTACATTTCTCTTCTATAAAAATATCATTTTAAAATACATGATTGTGGATCTGGGACCTAAGAGGTTTTAGACAGAAAATCAACTTCTATACTGCCTCGTACAAGGAATACAAAAGGAGACCAACTGGAGTTCCTAAAACAAAGAACTTCCTTATATATATATAAAAAGAATGGCAATGGTCTGCCAAGTATCAAATTCCCAAATGGTTCCACCCTGCCCAACCCAACTCACTTGAGTGGAAATGCAGGGTATACATTTAAAAATAACTAAAGGAAAAGATTAAGTCAGTTGAAGTTTCATGAGATCTAGAATGAAGAGCCACACCTTGTTCAGCTTTTGCTAAATAATAAGATGTGTTCTTAGTATTGTGGGTAACTAAACATCTATGGTCTTTCCAATAAATTGGGTGGTTGTGTTGCTGTTAAGACTTTGTAAAAAGAATTTTTTATCTTGCCTTGCTTGCTACCTTGCCTCCATATTAAAATACTGATATAAATCAGGAGTGCTAATTATTAGCTACAAACCTTCCAAAAGAGAATTGGAACAAGAGGGTTGAAACCACAGCCTGGTTCACACATTGTGCTTAGTTCTTTCAGCCATGTCTGGTTAAATACATTACAGTGGTTGAGCTTACACATTGCATTAAGCTGTAAACTAGTTTACAAACCACAATGACAGTTCACACAAGAAACTAAGGTAGAGTCGGCTATAGTTTACCTTGCTATCTCAGCATCACACCTAGTTTCTTCCTATGAAATATTCTGGGCTGAAATTAAAGCTTTATTGTTTATTTAAATTTATTGGCTAGTCCAATTCTAGTGGACTTATCAGTGTTTTACTTTGGATTAATGTGATTAAAGACCCTGGACTAAATATTGTCCATCCAATTTCATGTATTTATGTAATTGAATGCAGTGTAACCCCAACTTTCAAAGCCCCAGATGGCAGGAGAGCAGGTTATTTGAGGGACTGCCTCTCCCTAGTTATATCTATCTATGGTATCCCACACGATCTGGCTGGAGAGGTATGTTGTGGGTCCTGCTAGCCAGGATATTTTGTCAGCTAGGACCTACGAGAGACAACCTTTTTTATCATGGCTCCTGCCCTGTAGAACATCATTCCTGCCAAGGTAAGGCTGGCACCAACCCTGTTTGCCTTCTGGAAGGGCCTCCAAACATGGTTGGGAATCTCATGACAGAGTGAAGCCTACTAGATTATCATTCTTTGGAATGTATTCTCTTATGAGCTTTTTTCCCAACATTTTGCTTTTTATCTTTTTAATTATATTTAATATTTTTATGCATCTGGACTGTTTTATTATGCACACTGCCCAGAGTCACTTGTTTGTGATGGGCACAATTTATCTTTTGATTCCTTCAAATAGAATGAATAAATAAATATGAAAACCAGTTTGCTGTAGTGGTTAAGGCTCTCAGGCTAGAAACTAGGAGACTGTAAGTTTTTGGTCTCGAAACCAGTTTGGGACAGTTACATTATGTCATCCCTAGGAAGGAGGTAATGGCCAACCACTTCTGAAAAACAGTGCCAAGAAAACTGCAGTGTCTTCTCCAGGCAGTCTCTTGAGAATTGGACATGACTGAAGGGAAGAAATATGTACTATATGCATTGCATGTATATGTACTTATGGATATATATAGGTGGATTGCCCTCTTTTATCAAGTCCTGCCAGAAAGGCTGCATGGTTTTGCAGTGAAGCCCCCTTCTCACTTTTGTGTCTAAAATGAAACAATTATACCATCCATAAAAGCTTCTTTCAGAGGCCCCAAAATAATTTTTCTTCTTTTACTTCCTTTTTTATGTCCTTTTTTAAAGCTCTTGGGTCATGCTAACAGTTCTAAATTATAGCATTCCTGAATTAATTACAGTATGCCCTCTGAAGCTAAATATATTAACCCTTAAGAGCGGCATTCTTTCCTTTTCATTGGAGGGAGACCTCAGTTAGAAAAAAAACATATGGTTTACTAATAGTGTGTAGTAACGTTGCTATTGAGCACAACTAGGACTGCAAAAATCTGGTTAATGGCAGTGAAATGCCTCTGGATTTTTGCAGTGTAGACCTGCTAGCTAGCTAGCCATACAGCTTAGGAATCTGCTTTAAGAAAATAATAATTATTATCAAAAAAAGCTGAATTCAATTTCTAATGCAATATTGTGCATGTTTTCTTACTATCTTGATTGCAACATGCATGCAGCCCTATTTCAAGACTTTGGTGTTCAGACGATGTCTCTTCTAGCAAGTAACCTCAAATTCTACTACATCTCATTCATTGGTATTTGCCTTTCTGGAATGTCTTCCTTTTTTTCTGCACACACCTAATTTAAAGTTATCTATTCTCCAGTGAGCAAATTCATGCCTATGCTTGCCCATGAACAAAGAACTGAGAGAGTTTTGATTTATTAACATTATTTGTCAAGTTGTCCTTTGTTTATTCAGGAAGAGGAATATAAACTTTCTTGCTATTGTGAAATTGATGGCAAATATTCATGAAGTACAATAGATTCTTCTTCTTATGATTTATAAAACATATGAATAAGCTACTATAAATATAAATGTCTCAGATGACAATTCCTTACAATATAGGGACTTCATATCCAGAACCTACTATGTATGATATTTAGCAGCTTTTATTTTTGGAATTTTGGATAGGAAATTAGCAGAATGTGGGAGTAATTGGTTCAAATGTTAATCACCTTTCATTATGTGATTTTAGGAAAGCTATTATATGTAAGCCTCAGACTTCTATTTCAACACAAATTAACAACACTGGCTTACATTAGTGGTAATATAATATACAACTGGCTGTTATAATATTATAATTATTTTGTATGTGTCATGTGTGTGCTTTGAGTCATTGTTGACTCCTGGAGACTGCCTGCACAAGTCTCTGCAGTTTTCTTGGTAAAGTTTTTTGGAAATGGTATACCATTTCCCCTAACTTAGGGCTAGAGACAGTAACTGGCTCAGGTCATCCAGCTAGCTTTGTGTCCAAGGTGAAACTAGAACTCTTAGTCTCCCAGTTCCTGGCCTGATACTTTAACAACTAGTTAGTCTGAATTCTTTTAGTTCTTAAATTTGTGGTTATTTTTTTCTTTTGTTCAGGAAAGAAAGTATAATTGCCAGGTAGTTTTTCAAACTTTTTGTTCTGAAGATCTCTAATAGCCTTAGGATAGTTAAATAAGCAATTTCCAAAAGTGATTAGAAAGTGAGGTTAGCAAATTCAGTTTCCTTTAAAAGGCTTCACTGTAATTGTGAGCATGATAGTTGAATCCTTTCTCTCAGGCATGCAGGAAACTGTTATTCTACAGATGTAATACTACAGATGTAAACTCCAGAGAAGTTCCAAAGAACCAGATTACTCATTGGTTTATTGGTTTTTACTGCTATCATATTCTCCATTTCTTGGGAGATGTGTTTAGTTCACCATGCCTCCTCTGGAAGTCTAGGACAGGAAAAATACGTACAATTCTGAATGAATGCTGTCCAGGGAAAATAAAAATCTGTTAGGTACTGTGAATGATTAGCTTGAGCAAGACAAGAACATTATCAAATAAATAAAAAAATAAAAAAATGGGCTGTTGGATGACCCAAGAATGTATGAGAAATTGAGCGACTGAATATCTGCTTAGAAAAGGTTGTGTTTGTTTTGAATATGTGGTTTATTCATGCATAGTAAAGGAATGGATCCATAACAAGCATGCCTGATTCGAATGTTAAAGTTGAAAGATGAAAGAGAGACAATTAGCGAAAGATAGGAGGTTGCTGAGAGACTGAAAATGAGAGACTGTTTTTGGAGGGGCAGGTTAATGAAGGCTGGCTGGATCCTGGGTTAAAGTGGGAGTAAAAGAAAAGGAAAGAAGTGAAAGAAGCATGAAGAATGAAAGTTGAATAGCTTCAGGAAGAAAAAGTTTGAGAAGTGTCAAAAATAGAAGGCAACTTATGAAGGGCTAAATTGATGTGTTGGAAGCAAGGATGTTTGTAGTAGTCAAAAGGGATGCAGAGGTATATTGAATGGGATTGATGAAAATTAGTTTTATTTATGTATCCTTAGCTGCTGCATTTAATTTATTTGGGTTATTGGGTTATTATTACACCTCTTTTTCTGCACTTTGCAGAACTTTGTTTACCCAGTCTTCCAATATTTGAGGGACTGCCACAGAGAGGAAGGGGTCAATCTATTTTCTAAAGTGCCTGTAGGCCAGACAAGGCATAATGGATGGAAACTGAACAAGGAGAAATTTAACCTGGAAATAAGGAGAAACTTTCTGACAGTGAGAACAATCTAACAATGGAACAGCTTGCCCTTGGAAGTTGTGGGAGCATTATCATTTGAGACTTTCAAGAAGAAATTGGACTACCATTTGTCAGAAATGCTTGGGCAGGGGGGTTGAACTAGATGGCCTATAAGGTCTCTTCCAACTCTGATTATCTGTTATCCTGAAAAATGTAATGCATATACACATTTATTTATTGTTTATTTATTAATTTGTTGCCCATCTCACAAGCCACTCTGAGTGGCTTACAAAATATATGTACATGTGTATATATACATATACAAAAATAGATTAGTTCATAGGTATCACTGGGAATATGTTATATTGGGGTGGGGAGAACATGAAAATAGTAGGGATCGAAGATCGTTAGAGGCATTTAACCCAGCAGAATTCAAGTTGAAAACTTCAAGGTTTTCACTATGCTTTTTTTTTTTAAAGAATATCCTCTCTGCTCTTTTTTGAAGATAAAAGTAGCAGGCACAAAGCAGAGAAAGCACCATAGCTTCCAAATTGTCCAGAAAACTACAAAGAAATTGTACTGAAAATGCAGAAACTGCCATGCTTCAGTGTCAACAGAATTTATCCAAAACAATAGATAAAAAGTAAGCCCTCAGTTTTACTCTTACTGTTTTGTGAGGGCAGCCTTGGCATTGACACTGAAACATGACCACCAAAGTGCACTTATGAAGTACTGTAACTTTGTTGCTTCTGTATGATGGGCAAACCCCCCCCCCACACCATTGGCAGTGATAGTGTGCCAGAGAAGGCAAGGCACACTATATTTCTGAGCATCGTTCCATTGTGTCAAGGTTGTGTGGTTTGTTAGCAATATTTTTGGTTAATTTAGCAAACTGAGCTGGAACAAGCAGGCATACTAAGATGCAGTGCCATAGAAGTAATACAAGTGGCTTTCATAGTCTTGCAGTCTCCTCTTTTGCTTTTTTTTTTAAATACATTTTTGTGTTTAGCTTGGCATCCATTTCCTGGTAACCAGGAGATTTTAAGCTGCCCTTGTCACACAGAATTTAAAAGAAGGGTTTGATCAAAGGGACAAGACTGGCTGCCCTTTATTGAATCCACATTCTGACAGTTGAGAATTGAGTTGAAATTCAAATTGGATTGTTAGGATCATCATAGCACATTCCATTAGAATGAGAGAGGCAAACATGAACAAAGCCCAAAGCAACATTAGCTTTGCCTTCTGAAAATGTTCCAAAAGCTGGAGAAGTTAATAAAATGAAAAACTCTGTTCAACCATTCATGAATAGCAGTCCAAAGTTCCTGACCCTGTTAGGGCCCTGTATTTACGTGGAAGTAAAGCTGCACCATGTACATTGTTTGCAGTAACTACGGAAGCAGCAGAAAAAAACATCAGATCTGTGTAATATTGAAAATACTTCACAGCCATCTAATATGATTTTCTTCAAGAGGTCTTGGCTTCAGCTGGTGAATCTGCTGTAAAGGGCAATTTGATAGAAATAGCACTGTTGAATCAAAGAAACTTTTCAACACTTTGCAAAATCCTCTTAACAAATTTGGGGAAAAACAGAATGTTTGCATGCATATATATCTACCCAAACTTTTTTTTTATTCTATAGAAAAAAGGTGAGGAATCTGTTGGGTGATAGCAAATCTGGTAGCTAGATTCATACAATGCTCTCAACCAAAGCTAAACAAATCAGTTTGGATTAGGATGATGTGTGAACCTAACCTTAAAGTGGGGACTGTCAAAAGCGATGTAGTAGAAGCCAGAAGTTTCCACATTGTGTCATTAAAATAAATCACATATAAACTCCACACTTAAATTTACACATTGAAAAAACAACAACCCAGTGGTGGGATTCAAATTTTTTTAGTGCCCTCGGAAGTTGTGGGAGCACCATCACTTGAGACTTTCAAGAAGAAATTTGTCAGAAATGGTGTAGGGTCTTCCGCTTGGGTGGGGGGTTGGACTAGATGACCTACAAGGTCCCTTCCAACTCTGATTATCTGTTATCTGTTAAATACAGGAGAAATGATGATTCCTGGCACTTTTATTTGTTATTGATCCTAGTTCGTTATGTTTGGGTTTTTGTTTTTTGTTTTTGCAAATAACCAGATAAATATAGCAATGGTAAGGATATACATGAATAGTCAGATGGGGTGGGGGTAAGAGTTTCCAAGCAATTTATAATCACCTCCTGTTTGTGCAGAGATGAGTGTTTTGTTTATGTTTTTGTTGCTGTGGGAGCTGCTGTGGTTTCAGCAGGGCAGTTTATTAAATAAACTTTTTTTTGCTTACCTAGAAGAAGTTTCTATGATTATTAGTACTTACTACTGACCGATTAATGGATAATTAGTTTTGTATATAATAAGATATTATCTTTGTAGATTTAGTTAAATAACAGATAAAGTTTATTGTTATTCATACACCACATAAAATTATCATTACTAGTGTAGAAAGTTAGCACCCACCCCTCTCCTAGAAGAATGAAATATTTTTAGAAATTTAAAAAGGCAGAATATTATATTTCCCTGTATGAGAAATGGAGAAACATGTTTTTAGAGAGAGAAAGCAGCCTCCACCTTTCTTAATAGCCCTCAGCCGGTGTCAGCCCTTAAGAGATAAAGAGATAGATAGCTCTATTCATAAGCAAATACCGTCACCCAAGATCCAACACAGGAAAAAGCCATTAAGCCACAATAGGAATTGCCCAACACCCTTTCAGAGCACAAGCCCCTTCATTGCATCACCCTAAACCTAAACAAAACTTAGCTCAGATAAACAGTTAAGATTTGTACGTTGCCTATAGAGCCAGCTATG
>JANHFN010005995.1:34020-44960 GCA_032468175.1 Toxicocalamus goodenoughensis | reverse complement strand
CTATTTTTAATTACATTAAAATGGCGATTGCCTTTTACATACAAGAAGAGGATGAAGACAAAGAGAATGGAGAGACAGCCATATTTGATCAACAACTCCCAGAGCAGCCATTTGAAAGAGAAGAAGAAGAGCATTCTATGGGAGGAGAAGAGATAAAATTGGCTAACTTTGTAACTGAACTGACAAAGAAAAGGAGAAATAAGAAAAAGAAAGGTTTGGGGGCCAGAAAGGAACAAAAAAGGGGAATGATGCAAATGAGAAAGAAGATAGAAAAGGAAGAAGGGAAATTTTGTTTGTGGAAAGGAGACACTAATGAATACAAAAAAGATTGTAATGGAATTAAAAAAGATGAAATAAGGCAAGATCTTCTGAGGGATACTGGGTAAAACTTACTTAAAATTGTTCTGGTAAGATAAATAGTTAAACTTGTTAAATGATTATGAAAAGGTAGTAAGAAATGGTTTCTTTTTTTTCTCATTAGACTTATTTAAGAATTGATATGTTAGTTTCTTGTTTTAATTTTTTAACATTGTAGTTATTGAAATTAATAATAATTATTGTAGATTATGATTGATGCAATGGTTTTATAATATGTTTTGAATTGATCTGTTAGTTTCTTTGTTTTAATTTTTTTAAATTTTAAATATTGAAATTATAATCTTCTTGCTGCTTCACTTACTTTTTCTTTTTTTATATATATTATATAATATTTTGTAATGTATCTACCAGAACATAAATGAAAGATATGTATTGAGTGTTAGAGTTATTTAAGATATTTATAGTTAAATTCCAATTTTTAGTAACAGGAAACCCTATTCGAAGAGAGAATACGAGGTGGAAATGGAATAGACAAAGAATGCAGTAAAACATTCTGAGTGATATAATAATAAATTTAAATTTGCATAAAAAGAGAAATAATTTAGATTTAAAGCTCTTTACTAATTATTAGAATTTTATGATGAATCTATAACTGTATTATAATTGTTAAATACAGGGAATGTTATTTAAAGAGGGGATGGTGTTGTGATATAAAAAGAAACATGATTTTAAAATTATGTCTGTAAAAAGAGAAAAGATCTGGATCCAAGCTGCTTTCAGAAAAGAAAGATGTTTTTATGTTTGTATTCTTGAAAAATCAATAAAACTTATTTACAAAAAAAAAGATACTAAGAGCCTTATTGTACATATATCTAGCATGGTCCAGCACATCCTATACTTATGCCCTTGATTTTATTACTCAAATGCAGAGAACATTGTGGGGTGGAGAGGGAAGGGCTGTCTATTACTGTATCCAATTATCTCTTAAATGAAATTGTTGTCACTGCAGTAATTTAGACAGTTATGCAAAGTACATAAATTGATGCACATGAAATAAAAATATAGTAATGCCACTACACTATATAAGGTGACATAAATGACATAAAATATTTAAATTGTCTGGGACATTTGCGAACAACAGAGTTTTGTTCTTTGTTTCAGCATGAAGCCCCAGAGAATAACATTTTGCCCATTACATTCAAATCTGTTGAAGGATCAGAGAATTAAGATTTTACTGTAATCCCAAATCATCACAAGTAAATTGACTAGCTATAGTTTTTTCACAGTCATAAAACAAAATTAATCATAGAAGAAAAACCAAATAGGTGACATGAATATGAAGAAGGAAAAACTGAGAAGAGACCAGAGGAAAGGGGAATCTCATTGTACACATCCTAACTGCAGCAAGAATTATTTTTGCACAAAATTGGAAGAACGATAAAATACCATCAGAAGAGGCTTTAATTCAAAAAATAATGGACTGTGCTGAACTAGACAAATTCACGATGGAACTAAGAGCCAAGGATGACTGTGATTATTATGAGATATGGGATAGGTGGTATGAATGGATGAAGATAAAAATGATGTATAGTCACAAATGAGAAATATATATATACAATGACACATATCCTGTTAATAGAAATGAGAGTTTTGTATTTTTGATTTTAAAGAATAAAAATTTATTAAAAAAAAGAAAATGTGAAATAATTTTACACAAAGAACTTCTTTAGCAGCTGATGTGTTTGTGTTTCAGATTGACTTTATTTGTATTTTGTTATTTTTTGTTTTACTACTTACTTGGAAGACCCTTTTAAGGTATAAGAAGCATAAATCATGTTTTCATTTGACTGTAGTGAAATCACAGACCTGTCTTCAACACACCCATATCAGAGAGCAACATAGCACAGAAGCTCCATAATACAAATTAAAATATTGTTTTAGTACCAGCCTAAATAGATTATCTTATAGAATTACCATTCCACTCCAACAATTGTCCAGACCTGCAGACCCAAAGCAAACAGAGAGAATAAAGGATAAACAAACTACTCCATGCAGAAAGTGTTTCATGCATGGAACAGTTGATTTAGTAGCCTTCAAATATACTCATTTCAAATATTTTGGTATGTATATCCAACAACACTGGATGCTTCTGCTTTGAGTTTGGACTTTAATGCTGTTCTTGCAGACAGAAGTGGTTATGAAGGAAGTTAACAGTGGAAGAAAGTCAACCCTGAGGGATTTTGTTGATGGTATATGTGCGCACTGGTCGTACCAGTTTTGCTCTACTTAATCCTTAAAATCATTCCCAGATCTCCCTGGATTTTTTTTCTGCCCAAACACAGAACAACAAAAGTATCCCTAGTTTTGTTTCTGTTGAACTGCAGCTGATCTGGAATAGTCAGCCACAAGTTCTGGAGTACAATGGTTCATTTTGAATGTGAAATAAAGTATACTGTCTTTTCCATGCACAACCTTTCATTAAAACTCTACTCAGTTACAAAGCTGACTAACTATTTTTGTTGTACAGGTATAAAAGGACAGCAGATGTTTTGCTGAAGAGTAAGAATCCTGTTTGAAATAAAATTGGTGACATGAGGCTTCGAAGGAAGTCTCATCTTAATAAAACAGGAAGATAAGCAACCATAGCAGAAATACAGTAATTAGGAGTCATTAAGGGTACATAGATATTCTCAATTGCCTTTTCAATCAAGAAGGCTAATACATATATCAATATACACTAAAGAAAAGATTGATAATGTGGGCAACAGATGAATAAAATGATGTATACTGGTGGGCCCACCTAATAATCTTTCTCCATTTCATGAAAGTATTTGTGAAACTCATTGCTATTAACTTTTCTAAAGAAAACAGTCTATACAATTCTGTTAGGATCAAGCAATCTGCACTGATTCAGCTGGAAAAAATGTATTAATATATACAACTATTATGAAAAGACAAAGTCTTAGTTCACCAACTCAAACAAGACCTAGATGAAATACCCATTTTGGCTTACCTATTAAAGAACATTTTATATTTTATAAAATATACAATAAAGTACTGCGCCTCACATTCCTTACCTCCTTTTTCATCTTTCCTTCATAGTTTTGTCTATGGATACATATTCTAATGCAGTGGTAAACTTTTTATGAAAAATTAATCTCCCTATTCTTCATTTGAGTACTGGAAAGTATTAATGAATGAACTTTTTGAACAATTGGATTTTATATCACTGAGATCTTCCTGGATGTTTATCCAACCCTCTTTCAACCTGTTTCTGACATATTTTCCAAATTCAGGATTTAAAACTGGAAAATCTACTCACTATGTACAACTGGATAATCCATTCTATGTGATATTAAGCATAACATTTTATTGATGAGGCTTGTTTAGGACGTGAACTTGAGTTACTGAATTTTGGTGTTCTATTAAAGTGACAAGTTCCAAGAACAGATGGCAAATTCCAGGTGCTCAAACCATCACTTCTTCTTGCTCATTTCTGCAAGATTTCATGTCATGTTTTATTCACAAAAGAATCAAAAAAAGATTATTTGGTGTTTGGAACAAAACATTACATTTACTTCCCCTTTCATTAAACCCATAAGAAAAGGTAATAATAATTTTTAAAATTATTCTCAACAATTAGTGATCAGTTGACTACAGACTAACAAGTAGTTCAGTTATGCAAAACCCACGATTGCCTAGTCAAGAAACAGGCTTCAGTCTATTATAGTTAAGATTTTACTATATGTAGTCTAATGGATTATTTCTGCTTGGCATAAATCTTTTCCATAACACAACAAATCTTTACCATATTTGAAGATTTACATATGAGGACATATATGGGGTCCCCCTAACGAACTTCCTCAGACTGAAAATGCTACTTCGATAAGCAGCAAAACATTTCAAACTAAAACAGAAAGGAAGTCCAGATACCATGACTCAGACAACTCTATCTGGATGACAGAGTCTTCATTAACAAATCTTCACCAAGTTTTGTTGGTTTGCCAGCTCTTATTTTTTTTGGAACATACCATTCTATTTGGTAACAATTATTTAAATTTTGAGATGGGGAAAATGGATCTTTTTTGCCTCCCTCTCCTAGCCATCACATTTCTATCTAAATTCAAGAAACATACCTGAATATTACATGTTCAATTGGGTTCTTTGCAAAAAGTTAACTAGTACAATATAGCTGAAAATCTGCTTACAAATATATTTAGAAATGATGTATCCTCATTATTTAAAATGAATAATTGGCTGCTAATTTATTTATAGACATGTCAAAAGCTATTTTTCAGTTTCCAAGCCTAAGCATTTACAGCCAAAATAAGTAAAGTTTAATATTTTTGTGGTAAGCTATATGCATAGTGTTGAATTCATCCTTTCCTCAAAATGGTAACATCCCTAAACAATAAATCAAGCAGAAATGATAAAAAGTTGGCACAATATATTTAATTTGTGCATCACAAATAGATGAGTAAGAAATGGCTGAAGAAGACTGGGAAAATCATACCGAGCAATACAAAACAAGATACTTGTGATCAGGAGAATGAGGAGACAACTAACACTATTGGATAGAGGGTTTTAATAGAATGAAGGAACTGATAAGCTGAAATATCAACAAGAAAATTGTTTCAGGCTGTTGTGAGAAACTGATATAGGAAGCTTTCTTGGGCAACAAAATAAATTTGTATTACACCAAAGATATTCTAGAGTTGAAAAGTACTCATAAGAAAGAGGCTGCTAAACAATAATAATTAGGAAGTTGATTGAGGTCATGTACAGAGAGAATTGCAAAAGGAAGCTCTGAGGGCAAAGAGACCTGTACTGCAAATAATCTAAGTAGCGGGAAATAAAAACTAAAAGTGTGAGACAAAGTCAACAACTAGAAAATTCAATGGTTGGATGTGATCAACCAAGAAGGTACATTAAGCATGAGCACCTCTAAACATCAGTCTCTCCTTTGAAACAGTTACAGTTTATTCAGATCACTTAACAATAGAGGGTATGCATGTACATGAGTCTTTGGTTAACAATTTGTTCAGAGTCATTCAAAGTTATGACAATGAAGAACAAGGAGACTTATGGCTAGTCCTCAAAGTTGCAGCAAATAGTCCTAGTCCTCAAAGTTATCAGCAAATAAAATTCCTTCTCTCTCAGTTCCAGCGGTGCCAAACTATCTAATTCCCTTTCCAGTTTATAATTTCTATTTTACTCTCCATCTTAATATGTTTTACATCTCTAGACACTTGCTTTATACAGATTTCATTCTCAACTTTTTCATTCCTCTTTCATCTTTATAAGTTTTTCATCCATTCTTTTTTCAAAAGCTGTCAATCAATTTAGTATCAATTGATTAGGAACTTATTGCTGAATATCTGAAACATTTTCTGAAGCAAATCTGATATAATTCCTCTTTCTACCAGTTGCTCTACTGATCCTCTCCTCTTTTTTGCTGTTTTTGTCACTTTTCTGTGGTCATCACTGTAATATTGCAATCCAAAAGTGAAAGTGTCTCAATTGCAAACAAAAGTATAAAAGGCAAGGTTCCCCCTTTTTTCCTATTTCGTCTTTCTGTGCCCTTATCAAATGGCACTTGGTATTCTAATATTTATATTAAAATTAGATTTTATCTTAAATAAAATTTATTCTTCATTTTGAAAATGACTAGGTAGATGAATATATCTAGCAGAAAACCTGAAACACACACAAATTAATCCAGATTTAGTTTGTTGAGCTTTTTTTCTTTTTAAAACACACAATTCTGTGAAAAACTGTATTACAGGGGTGTCAAACTCATGTCATCACATGACATATTGGGACTTCCCCCCCTTCGCTAAAACATGGGTGTGGCCAGCACATGATGCATCCGGTCCCTGGGCCTTGAGTTTGACAGCCTTCCTATAATATGAAACTTCAACCACAGACTTATTAAAACTTCATGAGATGATTCCTATAACACCCATTCCAAAAGAAACCAGAGCCTTCAGTTCAATCAACATCAGTCTCACTGCTCTTTAGACTTAAGCCAGTTCACCTTCCAACAGTATCAGTAAATCCAAATATAAACAAGTGGCAGTATATATTTCCAAAGAAAAAACAATGACTCCTTAGGCAACTTAAATTCTACCTCATTAGCTCTGCTAAATAATTACTTCACTAACTGCTGATGAAATGAATGTGTCAATTTGAAGTTAACAACCTCTTCTTATCTTGAAGTTAAGAATAGAACTTGCTAGGCTTCCTACTGGGTATAAAACTAAAGAAAAAAAGCAGATAACTGAATGATGATTACCAGGAAGGAAAACATTTAAAAGCAGAAGCATTCTAACAGGACTTCAGTTCTCATAAAACCCTTAAAACTCATACTACCTGGGACATGAAGTCCAAAGGTCATGGGAGACCACCACATTGAAAATTACTATATTTAATATCAGTCATTTAAATGAGACACAATGAGAGGATGACCAATGCCTGCAATGAGTATTAATCACAGGAAAAGGAAGCAATAGAGTCATGCAGATAACATAGAAAAGGTAAAAAATTGTTCTCCTGAGGTATTACTATTACTAGAAATCCCAAAAGTGCTTTTCCAAAAGGCAACTGGACTTTCTTCTCCAGCTATCTTTTGGAAAAGCTCCTTTGACACAATACATGACCTGGATGACTGAGAATCTCCACAGACAATTACTAGAAATCTGGGACTAAAGCCCAATTGTCTGTAGAGACCATTCATGAATTATTAGATTGTAAACATAAAGATATAATGACACATCAAGAATTATGATGCTAAATTATTTTCCTAAACTTTAATTTAATTTGCAATTTAATATTGAGCTTTTGTTCTATAGAGCCTGGAATTTAGCAAAGAGATTATTTTATAGAAAATATTTTTCTTGATATTATGAAATGGGTTCAGAATATGAAATCTTAGTTGTTTTTGAAGTTTGTATATTTTAAAAAATGAAAAGGTGAAGCAATGTTTCCACATAGGCTAAATTTAATGACCACCTAAAGGACTGCATTAATTCCATATTGATATAAATGGATATCTTGTGGATCCTACTTCTTTATACTCCTGTCATATTTATATCTAAATTTAATCATTATATATCTAAGGAATTTTTAACTGGATACCTACCATTGTTGTTTGTGTAGTTATGAATTTTTAAAAGGCTGTGTGGATTGTGAACCATAGCTTCCTTTCTGATTATATTTCATTATGTGGATGAGATAATTGAAACATTTTCTGTGGAAGTTATTAAAGGCTAATTAAATATTGAAAAGAGCAAGGTGGCCTGTAATAAATACTATCTGTAATGTATAAATTGGGAGGTTTACATTTATGTGCATGCAATATTGCCAGAATGAGTGATAATAAAACTCTAGATTTCCTTAAAGCCTAGCTTTAAGTTTTTAAAAGGAGAGCATTAAAAGATTTTAACTTAAGGCTACTTGGAAAGGTAATTAAGAGTAAAAAGCAATTAAAATATTACTCAGCTATCTTGAGACATTAATCCAGAAGGAAACATATACTAGAAATAAATTTATGTTGATGTTTAGAGCAATGTAATACTAACCAAAGTTATATTTAAGTAGCTATCTTCAATATATTCTCAATAAAGCTATAAATGGAAAATGATCACATTTGACATATGTCTAAATGTACCATGTAACTGTATAATCCTATACTATAATCCTATACTATCAAAAAATTTTACCCTGAAATCTGTCTTAAATTTATATAGCCAAACATTTACCAGATACAGACTACATAGCAGGCTGCAAAGCCTGATCTCCAGACAGCAATTAATGTTCAATATTATAGTTTTTTTTTTGTTTTGGTTTCCTTATTTTTAACGGCATGAAACAATATAGTAACCATTTCTTTAAAATGTATACTTTTCTGCATATTATGTACTGTCACATATTTTCTTTATTCAGCTGTAGGAAAGATTCACAATTTATAAAGCATTACAAGTACTAGATCATCTAAATAAACGCCCCTAGATAGAAACACTAGAACAACAATCTAATCTTATTAAAGTTAAATGCCTCTAAAGGGCATTTCCATTCACAAAGAGTGGTCTTTGTTGCACAAAGCCATAATAGGATTTGCAAACCACATTTTACAGTTGAGAATGTCATGTAAACGCAAGGCTAGTTAGTTAAGGAAACTGTAGATAAACAAGCCCTGGCTTACTGCAATACATGATGTCACAGGGGAACACTTTATTCCCTTGACAATGTTCATACCTGACCATGCACAATCTGCTGCTACTGATAAATGTTGATATTTGAATCCATCATCTTCTTGGCCTAGTCATCGTGTTTAGGATCGGGCAAGTGGAAGTCAAATAGAAAACTTGGTAGGTTTTGGACCATATGTCACAGCCGGCAAATACATGGTTTTCAGCTTAGCAAGGGAAGATAAACGTGCGGGTAGACCCACCTCTTCCCGACCCAAATCCCACCAGGGATAATGCGGCAGAGAGCTTATTCTTGGGCTCTTCCGAGAGTTACGAGCGACTATTTACGCCAGAAACAACAGGAAGGCAACTCCCTGGCCCGGGCTAACGCGCCATAATCGCTCTGGGAGGAAACCCCCAGCACCTTTTTTTTTTTTTACCTGATAAAAGTGGTCTTCCCGGTGCTGTATTGACCCACGAGGAGGACCATGGGCTTATTGTCGAAGTCTGCGTCCTCCAGGGCAGGCGAGTGGAACTCATGAAAGCGGTAATGCTCCTCCAGCGGAAGCAGCTTCTTCGCGTAAAGCTCCTTCAAACCACCGGTCACCGTCTCCACCACGTCCTGGTTTTCGCCGGGCTTTTGGCGCCCGCTTTGCTTCAGCCAGCTGAACATGCCGATGGTTGCTGCTGGTGGCCGGTCCCCAGCCGCTCGCTAGCTCGTTCGTTCCTTCGTTCGTTCTCCCGCCTGGGCTGCCACCAGACTGAAAGGCCGACCCGGCAAGCAGTGAACCCCGCCCTTCCTGGTTCACTCTGCGGTGGCCTAGCTGAAGGGGAGGGTCGTCCCGGGGCGGAGGCTGGGAGCGGCGCGGTGCTTTGCTACATGTCTCCCTCTCTCTCCTCTTCCTCCTCCGTCCTAGAAAGCGGGTCCGGCGGATACTTTTAATAAACCACGAATTTTATGGCATATTAGGTGATAGGAGCCAGCCTGGGTAGCTTATCGTTCGGCGGGACTTGAAACCAGGAAATTAGGTCAATTAAATTAAACCGTAAGTTTAATTTATTAGGAATCAAAGTGGAAGAAGGACGATCTCTCCTTCCCAAGAGCAGGATCAGCACTATCGGGAGGGGAAAGGTCAATGGGTACTTTTGCTGCTTCTGCTCAATGACCCGCGAAAGGGCGACCAGAAGCAGCCCATCTAGTCACATTTAGTACAAGCGGAGGAAAGGAATCTCCCATACTCTTGGGACCCAGCTGTCTGAAAGTGCTCCGCCGTCATGGGGAGTGTCGGTCTGACAAAAGGGCGGCGCAAACCAACCTCTTGAAGGGTGTCGAGATTGCCTTCAATCCAAGTGGGAATGAGTTGGTGAATAATGGCAGGCGTCGCTTTTCAAAGTCTCCCCTGAGTCTTGCGAAGTTATCAAGAATCAAGAGGGAAACGAGAGCTGACCTAAAATGGAATAAAAAGTACTTCCTGTAATCCTAAATAATTAGGGTTTTTTAAAAGTTGAGCAAGGAGTTTCCTGCCAAACTCCATTATGGTGTAAGGATAGATAATTTAGAATAGTTCACTTTGGTAAATAGTAATCCTCAGCCACTGGCAATTATGGCATGTAAAGAGGACTTGATTTTGAACTTTGCTGTGGCTTCAATAATTATTAAACTATTATTCATGGCTCTTCTCAATTCTGTGTGCATGCCTATGTTTTTGTAATTCACAGAGTTATTTGTAATTTTAATTTTTGTTAATTAAATTTTAATTTTTGTATATTTTTCAGTAACTTTTTTGTGTGATACTGGGCCTGTAATTAGTTTATGGCAGGGGTGGGATTCAACCGGTGTTACTACTGATTCGGTGACTATGTTTTGTGCGCGCATGCGCAAGAAACCTTAAGCTATGCCACCCGGACAGCTGAAAAGCGCTGTGTGCAGGTGTGCAGCATTTGAAAAGCCACTTTTTTCTTGCTTTTTCAACCTCAGCTGTGCTGCACAAAGCAGCTGAGGTTGAAAAAGCAGGAAATAAAGGACAGGTAAGAATCCAGGCTGGTGGGCAGGTGGGCCAAACAACAGCAACCATAAAACTGGTTTGGTGTCTGCTGTTCTTCAGAGCTACTGGTTCTATAGAGCCGGGCAGAACCGATAGCATCCCACCCATGGTTTATGGGTGAATATATCACATGGTTAATCTAAACCATGGGTGTCAAACTTCTCATGTCACGTCATGTGATATATCACAAATTTTTTCCCCTTTGCTAAACCAGGGGTGAGTGTGGCAGTGTATGACGTATCTGGCTGGCAGGCTGCAAGTTTGAGATCCCTGATCTATACTCATGGGTGAAGTAGATACTGCAAGCACAGTATTTTATTCTTTGTCTGACCAATTTCAACTATCTATTTTCTCTTTGAATAAGATTTCCTGTAATTAATAATTAAAA
>JANHFN010005994.1:48793-59210 GCA_032468175.1 Toxicocalamus goodenoughensis | reverse complement strand
GTGAAATATTTCTGGACTTTTTCAATTGTGTTAATATCAGATACATGATATGGGTTCCAGACTGATGAGCTGTATTCTCAACGTCACCCCATGAACTTCGGGATCAAATGGAGAAATGAACCTGAGTTTCTTTGGCCACAGAGTCATCATATAGAGCGGATATAGAAAGTCTACATACTCCTGTTAAAATGCCAAGGTTTTGAGATGTAAAAACAATTAGGCCAAGATAGATCAGTTCAGAATTTTTTCCACCTTTATGATGACATGTAAGTTGTATGATTTAATTGAAAAACAAACTGAAATCTTTTAGGGGGGAAATAAAAAAACCCAATAACATAATTGCCTAAAGATGCATACCTGTTAACTAATTCTTTGCTGAAGCAGCTTTTGATTTTATGACAGCATTCAGGCTTTTGGGGTAGGAGCCCATCAATAAGGCACATCTTGCCTTGGGAATCTTTGTCTACTCTTCCTTGCAAAACAGATTTTGTGCATAGATTTTGTGCCTTCTTCATCTTCATAGCCCCCCTCCCCTCCCCCGTATTCAATTGGATTCAGGTCTAGGCTCAGAGGTGGTATTCAGCAGGTTCTGACCAGTTCTTGAGAACCGGTAGCAGAAATTTTGAGTAGTTCAGAGAACCGGCAAATACCACCTCTGACTGACCCCGCCCCATCTATTCTCTGCCTCCCAAGTCCCAGCTGTCTGCCCTGCACAGGAGAACAGAGCTGGAAAGCAGTTTAGTGGGGTGGGGAGGGAATGAAGATTTTACAGTATCCTTCCCCTGCCACACCCACCAAGCCATGCCCACAGAACCGGTAGTAAAAAAAATTGAATCTCACCACTGTCTATCTCTGGTTGGGCATTCCAATACGTTTGTCTTCTGTTGATGCCATTCTTTCATTGCTTTGGAGATATGCTTTGGCTCATTGTCACGTTGAAAGGTGAAATTCTTCTTCCTCTTCAGCATTTTAACAGAGGCCTGAAGGTTTTGTGCCAAAATTGACTGATATTTAGAACTGTTCATAATTCCCTCCACTTTCACTAAAGCTTCAGCTCTAGCTGAAGAAAAATAACCACAAAGTCTAAAGCTGCAACTACCATCCTTTGCTGTATACGTTTGGCAATGCGCAATATTGTTTTTGCGCCAAACATACTTTTTGGAATTGTGGTCAAAAAGTTCAAGCTTGGTCTCATCAGACCATAACACATTTTTTCCACCTGCTTATGTCAGTCTTATTGCAAGTTTTTGCAAAATGTAGCCAACTTGGATGTTTTTCTTTGCAAGAAAAAGATTTCTGTCTTGCCACCCTACCCTACAGCCCAGACATATGAAGAATACTGAAGACTGTTGTCATATGTAGTAGCCAATATTATATTGCTGCAACCTCTTGGAGCACTTTACTTCCTGTTTTTTCATCCGTTTTGGAAGGACACCCAGTTCTTGGTAATGTCACTGTTGTGCCATATTTTCTTCACTTGTTGATGACTGTCTTCACCATGTTCCATGGCAGGGGTTGCCAACCTTTTGGACCTCAGGGACCACCAAACCCATAATTTTAAATCCCAGGGACCACTAACTGGTTCTGTGGGCATGGCCTAATTTGTGGGTGTGGCTTGTTGGTCATGTGCCTGGCTGGGCATGGCCATGTGGGCAGTGCAGCCTTGTGTTTCTGTACTGCCTGGATTAATTGCTTTGGAGGGTGCTCTGGGGGTGACATTTCTCTGCGTCCCACCAAAATTTTCTCACGGCCCACCAGTTGGCGACCGCTGCTCCATGGTACATCCAATGCCTTTGAAATTGTTTTGTACCCTTCTCCTGACTTTCCAACAACAAGATCCCTTTGATGCTTTGTAAACTCTTTGCGGATCGTGGCTTTTGCTGTAAGAGGCAACTGTGTAAATGTCAGAAAAATCCTACTAGAATAGCTGAACTTTATATCAGCTTGATTGCAGTCACTTTAATTGATGGCAGATGCACATTTGACTACTATTTAACATCAATTTTTATGTGATTGGTTCATTCTGAGCAGAACCAGATCCCTACTTATAAGAGTGTTTTTTAAATATATTTTTATTTTCCCCTTTAAAGATTTCAGTTTGTTTTTCAAACTGAAATTGAAGTGTACAGCTTATATGTTATATTAAAAATGAGGAAAAAAAATCTCAAGTGATTAATCTTTGGTTTTTTTTTTAACTTCTGAAATACCTGGCACTTTAGCAAAAGTTTAACAAGAGTATTTTCTAGTTCAGGGGTGTCAAATTCAATTTCATTGAGGGCCACATCAGAGTTGTGTTTGACCTCAAGGGGGCCGGGGGGGCATGGCCAGGGGGAAATGGCTAGGTTAACACCACTCATGTTGGGAGCGGATGTGGTGGCCCCAGCACTCTGCCAGCAAAGACAGGCTCCTAAGCTCCATTTCCGACTGCCATAGCCTCCTGTAACCCTCTGCCAGAAAACAACCACAGCTTGAGAGGGCTGTGTGGGGCCCTCTTGAGCTCTGTTTTTACTAGCAGAGGCGCCATGGGCCAGTCCTTCACTGTTTCCAGGGTGGCCCCATGGGGCCTTGAGTTTGACACCCCTGTTCTAGATCCATTGTAGCTTTCTTGCTCTGGTTCCAAGACATGTCCTCACAATGGAACCTTGATCATGGGTCCAATGTTGACCCCCAACATTTCAGATAGTGAATGTGTTTTCAACAAAAAGATGCCCTAAAACTAGATTAATTTTGTCAGGTGTTCATTGTTTATCACAGTGCATTTAAGCTTTTTGTGTTCCAGCAATTGAACCAACTAGCCAAATATTAACATGCATTTGCAATGCAAAAACATCATTTAAGTACAACTTGAACTTCATTTTATTAAAAGGTTGAAGCATTCCATGTGTTTATGTTGCTGAACAACTTGTTCCCAGACAGAGGACCTTGAAAAATATGTTAAATACTAAACAAAGTTGATTCTTCTGGGCACTAACTATACAAAAGAAGCTGTTAACACACGTTTCAAATCTGCTTGAACATTTGGGAATGAACAAATGCAAGTCTGAGCAAAACAATATAATTTTTTCAACAAAAGAGAAGAAAAGTTAATTTCTTTAGAATTCCTTTAGGTAATAACCTTCAAAGTTATTTCATAAGAAATATTGCAGTTGTTGTGCATAGAAATAGCAATAGCAATTATATACCACTTCACAGTGCTTTACAGTCTTCTCTAAGTGGTTTACAGAGGCAGCATTTTGTCCTCAAAAATGTGCGTCCACATTTTACCCACCTCAGAAAGATGGAAGGCTGAGTCTCAACCTGTCAGGATTGAACTCCTGGCTCTGTGCAGAGTTTGCCTGCCAAACTGCATTTTAACCACTGTGCTACCAAGAAATGATGATAATTTAAATAGGATGTGTTTGAGAGTGATTTTTTTTAAAAATGTGCCAAATAGAGCTCTTTTTTCAAAAAGTACAATAACTATACACATATACCCCTACATACCTAAAGACAGTACACCTATATAAAATTGGGGTACACACACACACACACACACACACACACACACACACACATGCACACACACACACACTGTACTTGTATTTCTTGCGTTCTGTCTATTGGGCTGAATTAAAGAAACTGCTTAATTTTCCAATTCTTCACAAATAAGCAAACAATTCCTTTTAAAAAGCATAGAGTTCTTAAATTAGAGGTTGTTTTTAAATTGCCCCTATCTTATGCCATCAAGTCACACTCCTAGCAACTGCAACATTTCCAGAAGTGGTATGCCACTGACTTCTTCCTAGGGCTGAGAGAGAGTGGTCTGGAGTCTTCAGAAATGGGGCATGTCTTGGCCCTTGCTGCACCTTGCAGGATTTGGAAAAATGTGTTTGGAAGGCATTTAGCAATCCTGTTCCAAAGGGTGAATCTTATTTGGAAAAGAAAAGAAACCAGAAAATAATACATGAAGTACTGCAAAGGGAACTAAGATGGATACACCAGATATGAGATATCCAATGATATACATGTCGGTAGAAGGGAGAGTAGGTCAAGTAATATTACCAAGGTTTTCAGGGTTTCTATATTGGTGTTTCTCAACCTTGACAACATGACGATGTATGAACTTCAACTCCTAGAATTCTGGAATTTGAAGTCCACACTTGGTCAAGTTGCCATGGTTGAAAAAGACTGCTTTATACAAATGTACAGAATAAATAAAATGTAGACCATGTTACTGGCCTTAAATGTACCCCTGTCATCTACCACATGATTCTCTGCTTACTGTACGGCCACTACTGGTTGTTTTGGCTCATTTGAGTGGTTTGCCATATGTACAAAAGCCCAGTTTTAGCTCAAGTATGTTCATGCTATTCTACACAGCCTAGAATCTAATCTAGAAATGACCTTGCAAAACAACATACTGGAGTCCTTCATCCCACTAACTCAGAGCCTCATGCAGTATCCAAAGACGTATTTAAGATGCATAAAGTGGATTTTCTTGCTGGAGATGTGGATTTGTAATCCAAAACATCTAGTGGAGCACCTCTTGGGAAAGTCTTTCCTTAGACGTGCCTGTCAATTATTAATGTTTAAGAAGATTATCTCCAGAGTTACATAGAAAGAAGCATCCTTTATGGAGATGAGGTAGCCTGGCTCATTCAAAATGTCCTCATCAATGCAGACATATTTAGAGTAAAACTTCATTCCATGGATTACAAATATGTAAGAATTTGGGTGATGGTTTAAAATTGCAGAGAGGGAGATTCATAGGAAACTGCCTGATAGAACTTATTTTATATGCCTCCCCATTTTGAAATCCAGATGGTGACACTATGAGGGACTGGTGCGGGGCCTAGAGGTAGAGCTCTCGCCTCACAATCAGGAGGCTGTGAGTTCAATCTTAGGTAGAGATTTCTCTCTCTGGGCACAATGAGAATATATCTGCTGAACAAAACTCCACATTGACAACAGGAAGGGCATCCAGCCATTAAAACTACTAGCTCCATTCAGTTGCCCAGACTCCACCCCGCAAGGTATTATGGGGTTGTTAAAAGAAGAAGATGATGGTGGTGGCACTATGATCCATTGCATTACTGGCTTTCCTTCGGTCACATCTGTGATTCTCTTCATTTCAAACTGATCCCTTGCAACAAGATTTAGCATGTGGAGAAATTTGCCCAAAAATTAAAGGGGGCTACTTGTTTTTCTCAATAAGATCACCCAGGCAGGGAAGAGGGCTATCATGGGCCCAATCGTTTCACTGCTACAGAAGAGCAACAAGGAGGAGATATAAACTGTTGAAAAGACAGGACTGGGATTTGGCAAACTGATTAAATAAATCTCTTGACAGGGCTGCGCTGGGTAGTGTCAGGCTATGTCTAAAAATATCACATGCGTTTCATGCTAAAATAAATTTCTTAGTGTCATTTTTGGCAGATTTGTCACAAGAGGACAAAATCTAGGGTCACCTTCTACACTGCTGTAGACGTCGTCTCATTTCTCAAGACATCCAAGAGTCTTTTTCCTCAATCTATGATCAATAAAAGACACATTCTAAATCACATGTTTTAAATAGGATTTCTCCCCCTTCTGCTTCTTTCAATGCAGCAATTCCATTCTTTCTTCACTGGCAATCCTGTCAGGTTCATGATTTAATGAGCAGTGGAATGACTGAAATTAAAAAAAAATGGAAACATCTACACGGAGAAAACTGAAGACTTCATTTAATGGAATGCATTCTATGTGGGGCTGCTTTAGAAGCCGACCAAGGAACTGCAGTTAGTTTAAAACACAGCAGCCAGGAATCTTGTGTAACATCAATACTCTAGCTGCTGCCGTGGCAACTACTTAATTTCCAAACTGAATTCAAAGCAGTGGCTATCACCTATAATGCCTAATATAGCTTTCAAGGCTCCAGGAAAACGTAGGTGGGATATGTCTTCTCCAAGTGGGATCTGCTCAGCTCATGTTTTTTTTTAGAGGGGGGGGGTGACTCAGAGTCTGCTTCCCCCTCCAACCGGCTCCAGGAAATGCTCTGGGCATTTTCAGCTTTTCAGAGCCATCGAAATGGTTCCGATTAGTAGATTTTTGGTAACCAATGCCTGATGTCAATGGATGTTTGATCTTGTGTGGTCCTTTTATTGTTATTTCTAAAAGTTTTTTGTTTTACCAAATGCTGTATTACATATATTTGTATTGTCACGATGTAGAATGTTGGGTGCAGAGGTTAAGTATTAAGCTAGAACCCAGGAGACCAAGAGTTCTAGTCTCACTTTAGTCACAAATCCATTTGGGCCAGTCCCCCTAGTGCAACCCCAGGAAGGAGGCAATGGCAGACCACTTCCAAAATACCTTGCCAAGAATTAGACAGAAAAACTATCATGTTTGTTTTATTGTGATGTAAGTTGTATTGTCAATACATGCCCAGACACATACATTATTTCAGCAACTGTCATTTATCCTGCCAATCAAAGCCCTCAGTCATCACTGACCCTGTGGTGCAGTCACAACATCCTGGAGCTGAACATGCTTAAAGAGATGATAGTGGAGGTTAGAAGGAGCCCTTCTGTTCTATCACCTTTTACTATATTTGAAAGCACAGTATCAGCAGTAAAATCCTTCAAATTTTGGGGTTCTATAGTCTCCCAGGTCTTGAAATAGTTATGCCTGCAGAAAGAAAAAAATTGTCTTCTATAGAAGACCTGTTATATTGTGTGGGTTCAGAAGGAGGGCTGAGAAGATGTGTAAGACCCCTCACATCCTGGACATAAACTGTATGGAGCACTGCATGCCAAAAGTGCTAGACACATGGACATTTTTTTTCCTTGTGCCATCAGTCTGCTGAACATCTAATACTCACCGTGGTAATGTCTATATATGGATAAGACCCAACTGGACAATAAGCCCTACCATGATTTTTTCCAGCTCTTAATATAAGCCCTACCCCCCAAATAAGCCCCAGTAAAGATTGCCAGCTTGACAGATGCATTTAGTACCGTATCCTTGTATGTCTAACTACACTTGGTCAAATATTCAATTCAATTCATTTAGTTATTCAATTCAATTCACTTATTTTCCTGCTTGTAAAAAAACCACTGTGGAATAATGACAGTAACAAAAAGTGACAACTATGAATGCAGGTTTGTAAGACATTTATCTCAGCTGACCCTTTTAAACACCACCCTTTCTCTTTAGGATGCTTGGTCTTATTTGGTGGAATCCTAAATATTTGGGTAGTTCAACAGAAAGACACAGCTTGCTAAGAATATGAAAACTGGAGGAATGGATAATTAAGTTGCATCATCATTATTATCATTATCATTATCATTATTATCATCATTATTATCATTATTGTTGTTATCATCATCATTATCATCATCATTATTATTATTTTGTTGTTAATGATAATGATGATAACGATAATAATAATAATAATGATGATGATGATGATAATAATAATTTTTTAAAAAATATTAAAGTTAGAGGCACGAGAATCAGCCCTCCACAATGGAAGGTGACAACGTCTTCTGCTCCAAGACAAATAAGTCCCGAGATAAATCAGTGGGCCCCAAAAAGGCCTCTAAGGCAGTGGATAAGGATGCCCATAGATGGCACCAAGCCTTGGAAAGGCAGTTGCAGAAATGGGCCAGGGAGGCGGACAAGATGGCTATAACACAACAATCGGATCAGGGCCTAAGTACATTGTTGGGGCCCTTGGACTTTTCCACCCAGCCCAGACAGGCTATTTCTTGACAGCCTCCCATAGGCATATCTCCTCCAATGAGCACTGCCCAGCATTACTGCTGTGTAATCCAACATTTTATTTCTGGGCTGCATTCACCTGTGCGATTATTTTACTTACTGTAGTTTTGGACAATGGCTCAGTATTCTTCCAGACTGTAAAGTAGTCCAATTCATAAGTTTTAGACAGACATGAGGGCTAGTGAAGAAGATAATAAGAAGCTTCCCTCCACTTCTCTCCTAATTGCTTGCCATTCACAGTATGTTACCATTAAATCAGGTGACAAGAATCATTGATGGATGTATAGTGAAATGGGATGCATATAAATAATTGAAAACTGGGATTGATATATATATATATATATATATGCACTTATACAGCAATTGAGGCAATCATTTAGCAAACTATTCAAAATTATTTGGAACATTGTGGAATAAGCTGAAACAAGAATACTGAGTTATTATTTTCTTTACTTCTTTTTCTTTAAAATGGTAGTGATACACCAACTGTAGAAGAATGCTGACTAATCCAGTTATTAGTAATCTTATTTCTAATGATTGACTGAAATTGTAGGTTTAGTATCATGCTGTGTTGATTCTCCAGTTTTGCACATGTTATTCCTATGGATTTCAAAGGATTATGTTGTTAAAATGGTCTAGTGGGCATGCAAAATCTAATAATTTTGTACTGATTACAAGGCCCATCTATCTGAAATGGATTTCTGAATTGTTGAAGTTGGAAACAGCATTTTCAACCATTTCTTTATTATTTGGAGATATTGCAAATGTTTTGGATGTAGGCAAAGTGCCAATGATTTCAGGAAGAGTAATGGGCTTGCAGACTACTTTTTGCGGGGTTTTATATTCTGTCCAAAAAGTTTTCCTGTAAAATATGCTCTGCTAAATGGTGTTATCAAAAGCTAACAACAGAACCTAACTTCTTCAATGAATAGGTGACAACAGTAACACTTTTGCTTGTAATAGTAATTCAGAAGGAGAATGCTGTGTCTGACAGAACAGAGAAGAATGCCTTTCATATTACTTTCCCCTTGTAAATAGCTTTCTGAAACTGAATAAGAAAAATCTCACAATTGTGGTGGATGTGCCGATTTCAGAAAAAAGGGGGCATTAATATGAGCTATGGCTTGACATGAATAAATCACAGAATTTATTGCCATGCTAGAGGTTAATCCAAAGCAGGCTTCCTCAGTTTGTTACTATTCTAGATAACATGCTTGTAACAGTATGTTAGAATTCTAGAGTTCAGATCAATTGTAGCTTTTATTCCTGTAGTTCTGAGGACTATAGTCCCAACACATGCAGATAACTCTGCATAGAGAAATGCTCATAAAAGGAAGCACCCAAGAAATTGATATATTACTATATTATACTATATTACTATATTGCTATATGCAGTATGCTACTACATTACTATATGTAGTTTGCCACTACTATTATACTATATTACTACATTACTATTGTAGTATGCTACTATGTGTAGTATGCTACTTTTACTAATAGGTTTTGGTATGAGGATCTATCATATGAACAGAAAATACAAATTCTGTGCAAGTTTGAAATTCAAAAAGTTTTACAAATTAATTATTGCTTTTGAAGTTTTCTTTACTATTTTTGTTTCTATAATACTTTTCCATTCAGTATGACATATATACTATCAATTTCTTTTTTTTTCTATACTAGCAATCCAAGTGTCTATCGATAAGCAAGGGCCTTTCCCTAAACTCTGATATCATTGTGTTTTTGGGTAGTTTCATTAGTTGGTTTCCTGAAAATCTATAAAATATAGAATACATTATGCCATACTATGTATATGAAAAAAGAAGCAAATTCTAATTAAAATATATTGCAGTGGAAAGTGTTTCTAAGCAAACATGTTATTTCTAACCATTTAAGTAGCATGATTTTCTTATTTGCATGTTACATCAGAGTAATATATCATATTTTATTAAAAGAAATATAAAATATTTTAGACATTATATTTAAATATTTTACAACTGCTTCTTTTGGACCTCTTAATGGATTCCAATATTATTATTCTGGATCAATGATGGAATTGGGCACTAGAGGTGTGGTGTTTTTGTTTGTTTCTTTGTTTTGTTTTGTTTTCCAAATAATTATTTAAATCCAAACAATTACTGTTCAAGCCTTAGGTGATTGACCTAAGACACAGAGTTGATTGAAGGCAGTTGGTTCTACTAATAACTGCAGTAAAGCCTATTTTCAAGATTTATACATATGAAATTTAGAAGAATAGCTAGATTAGGTACTGAAAGTGAATACAAGAAATCAATTCGAACCTTTGCCCACTGGAACAATATCAACTGAGAGGCAATCATTAGCTCAATGAGGAAGCAATTGATCTGCTTCCTTTCCCCTGAATATATCTTGGTATTCAGCATACTTGGCAGGTAAGACTTTTATTTGTTTATTTATTTATTTACTTACTTATTTATTTATTGATTGATTGATTTATCGATTGATTGATTGATTGATTGATTTGATTTGTCAATTGCTTACAAGATAATAGGTATAAGTATATAAATAGTTATGAATACATGAAATGGGTACATATAAGAAAAATATAAGAAACAATAAGACATGGACGGTAGGCACATTGGTGCACTTATGCACGCCCCCTACAGACCTCTTAGGAAAGGGGTGAGGTCAATAGTAGACA
>JANHFN010005993.1:55693-67541 GCA_032468175.1 Toxicocalamus goodenoughensis | reverse complement strand
AATGTTTTGTATGCTCTAGTTAGTAGTGTGATATTACCAGAGAAAAAGCTACGTAAGATTAGGTTAACAACTCTTAACGCCTTTTTGGCTATGTAGTTACAGTGGACTCCAGCACTTAGGTCATTTGAGATGAGTACTCCAAGATCCTTCACAAAGTTTGGATTATTAACAAGCTCTTGACTATTCAGCCTGTATTTTATTTTCTGATTTTTTTTGCCAATACGTAGGAGAGAGCATTTATTTGTTGAGATTTAAAGTTGCCATTTGTTTGACCATTCTGATACATAGTCGAGGTCTTTTTGAAGATAGTAGAATTATCTGTGGTGTTGAATAGCTTTACATCATTGGCGAAGAGATCACAATTGCTCTTAATATGATCACAGAGGTCATTTATGAAGAGTATGAAGAGAGTTCATACTGCCTTGAGGGACACCACTGTTGACAGGTTTGATAGGACGTTTCCAATTTTGACCATTTGTTGTCTGACAGGAATGCTTCTGTCAAGTTATGCAGGTGTCCAGAGATACCATAAGATTTTAGTTTTAATAGTAGTTTGCCACTTAATCAAAGGACTTACAGAAGTCTATGTAGATTGCATCTATTGTTTTGCCCTGATCGAGTTGTGTAGTCGAGAAGTTTGGTTATGGCAGTGGATAGCTTTTTTTAAGAAGTAGGCACATATTCCATCAGGTCCAATTGGTACAGATGGTTTTAGATTGAGTAGTGCTTTTTCAACAATGTCTTCTGTAAAATCAATATGTATTAGGTCATTGTGGTTGTCTGTGGTTCAACTAGGGAATCCTGGGCATGATCCGTTGCTGTTTACAAATACTGAGCCAAAGAATGTGTTAAAAAGGTTGGCTTTAATAGTGTCGTTGTTGCAGTCTTTACCATTAGTAGAATAATTGCATTGTGAAACACTCTAAGTTAGATTTACATCTTTCCTGCAAAAAGACAAATGTCCTCCTGGCATTTGTTTATCTTTCAGTATCCTTTCTCCTATTGTCTGTTAATCTACCACAACTGACCATTTAAGAGGGCTATTAACAGCATACTTCAAAAGGTGTATATTGTGCCAGATGTAGGGACTTACGTTCCCAGGGAGTACATTCCATTCAGATTGATTTAGATGGGATAATCATGTGTCTTCATATGAGAGAGATGTAACTAATTGCAGGCTAGTTTTACAACGCAAAGGTTAGAGTAATATTTTCCAGAACAGCAAGATAAGAAATGCCTAGAGATAAGTACTTCTATATACATAGGAAAACAACTGCCTAACATCAAGATAAGACATCTTATAGAGTAACTCTCTACTCTCTATAATATTTTTTATTTCTTTTCTTTATTTATTACCCTAACAGTATATTAAGAATTGGGTCTGTTCAATATCTATCAATTACCTTATTATACCCAACATGCAGATTAGAAAAAAATTAAATGGAGATTTTAAAAACGGAAGAAAATCATTGGGAGTTGAAAGTCTACACAATAGTTACCAAGGTTGAAAAACACTGCTTCAGGCGCGACAGCCCCCTAAACCAGCCATTCTGCAAATTGCATAACTGGCCATTCATAATCTAGGCTTCATGTCTGCCAGAAGGCCATGTTAAGTCTCCTCTAAACTTGCCACCTGGCTGAAGAAACGTATTTATTAGGATGTTACGCGATACAAGACACCCGCTCCCAGTTCTACAAAATGCCTGAAAATGGCCGCTTCCCGGCCCGGAAATACCTCTCTTAGGTAAAAGGCGAGCCCCTCCCTCCACGTGACGGGGAGAGTGGTGGGTGGGATCGGTGCTTGCACCGCCTCCGCTAGGGGCGCGTGCGCAGAGCAGGCCACCTAATGCTTCTTGCTGGATCGCGGCTGAGGGAGCGAACGTCGCTCTCTATGGGGGAGAGAAGATGGCTCCCTTTCCGGAGGAGGTGGATGTTTTCACCGCCCCGCACTGGCGGATGAAGCAGCTCGTCGGACTCTACTGTGACAAGGTAGGGAAGGGGCTGAGAGGCGTCGTGGGAGCCGCCGCCGCCTTAGCCTTACTTCAGGCACCGCGACACACCCCCGCGTCTCGGCCTCAGCCGGCGGAATGGAGGTAGTGCGCCTGCGCACAAAAGGGGAGAACTATGCGGTTGCGCACTTGGATTGATGTCTTGCGCGCGACGTAGTTTCTCTCTCCCCACTTGCTTTTCTGTTTTTTTAGAGATGTTGATTTAAAAAAAAAAAAATCCAGGAAGGAAGATCTAGTTTCTTGAGGGGGGGGGGAATAACTGGTCCATGGTCTCTGGGTTCCCCTTCGCCCATCTCTTTGTTTATCATTGTTTCTCAACTCCAGCAACTGGAAAATGTGAACTTCATCTCCCTGGCTAGATGATTCTGGGAAGTAGCAATATCACTTAGACTTACATGCCGCTTCACAGCAACCTCTAAGCGGTTTATAGAGTCAGCATATTTACCCCAACAATCTGGGGGTCCTCATTTTACCCAGAAGGATGGAAAGCTGAGTCAACCTCCTATAGACGTCTTCAGTCTTCAATTTGCTAAGATTAAGAAAGTCATTTAAGCAGCTGAAGGTCTGAAGCTTACAGCTGCCTGGTGAGGTAGACTTGAGTCAGAGCCAGAGGCATCTGAAGAGGTTGCCTCCCTCGCTTGCCAGCCTCATAAACCTTGTGGATGTGAGAGACTTCTCTTTCTAAATTGTTGGTATTGCCATATTTTTCACCAGACTTCAGAATCTTCTTGTTGCTGAGATCTGAGATAAAGATACATTAATGCATTATTTTATCCTACAGACCTGGGGTTAGCCCCAGCTGCAGTCAAAACCGGTTCTAAGCCCTGTCTGTGGGATAACACAATATTCATTACAATAAAACAGCAACAATCACATTCATAAACCTAATAATATGTAGACTAGGAATCTATTTGGTTGAATCAATCTGGTGGTAACTGCTACTTTTTTATATTATGTTTTTTCCAAATATTTGTTTTAAAAAGGCATGGACATGAGAACTAGTCATTTGAGATCACATGCTACTGCCATACACATTAGTCATTTGTATTTGCTGTTCCCAACCATAAATTTCTGAGCTAATAAAAGTTTCAGGAGTCTGAAAGACAAGCCAGGATGGCAGAAAATTGGACTGTTGGAAAAAAATATCTGTGTAATTGAACTGATGCTTGGCACAAGTATTAGATCAAAACAGAATGCTTCAACTGAATATGAATAGGAGTCAAGCATGGATTATCTCTCCTGATCTCCCTTTTTGTCACAAGTAGTAATGACCTTGAGCTTTTTAATATTTTTTCAAGACATTGAATGCAGGAGTTGGAAGAACAGAACTAGAGCAATCCTCTGAAATCTGTGGCTGATCCCTTGATTATTGCCAAAATTGATTTGCAAAGCTAGAAATTAGACATTTAGACAGATATACAAATTGGAAAAATTAAGGAATTAGTTCTTGATCTAAAAGGAGTTCCAGGTTTGAATGAAAACAACAACAACAAAGCACTGTCTTCTATACAACCCCCTCTGCAGATGGAAATAATGTAACTGGAGAAAGACATATTTATACCATAGTCAAGTTTGTCTTAATGTAGTAGACTGTAGTCTGAGAAAAGTTATATTTTAAGGGTTTGTTTTTCTTCAAGGTGGTAAAGGATTATTTTTTTTTGCATTTACAGGTTAACCTAGTTGAGCAGATAATATTCAGTTATAATGTATTTTGACATATTAGCAAGGTGTTAGGTGCTTACATCTGCCTTTATATATAAATGATAGCACTTATTTATTTACTTATTTAGAGAAGGTGTGAGTCTACATTTTAATCTGTAATACAAGACAAGGATTACCAGATACTCCACATATATTGTGACTTGTATTTTAAAAGAAAATTATGAAAGGCACAAAGTAAATCCTTTGAAAGAGTCATTGAAACTTAAGTTAGTTTACTGTGACAATGCTAAAGTATGCTTAAAGTTAGAAATGCGGTGGAAAATATTGTATCACTTAATTTTTAGGAGGGGGGAATTTAGGTATGGTGAGAGAGAAGAGAATGACTAGTTAGCTTCTTTTGGTTGAAAGAGCAAGATTAAAAAAGAAAAAGAAACCAAACCCTAAATAATATGCTTCAGGAAAGAAAATTATCTGAGTTGCTTGTTTGTGCTTTTGATTCAAGGAAGAGTTTCTCTGCTCTTTTATTGTGCTCTGGCTCCTTGACAAAGCAAAAGGAGACCCAAGATCTTTAGTGTTGTCTGTCGGGTATCGCTTTGAGGATGCCTAAAGAGAAATTAATATGTAAGTTTTGTCCTCTTCTCCATTCCTGGAAAAGAGGTCAGGATTTCCATTCAAGTCACTATATTTTTGGATCCAGTAAACTGCTCTGGTTTTTTGCTGACTCATATCCTGGGATATGGTCAGGCACAGTGCTTTTCTAGACCTGTCCACCCATAAAAAAGAAGCTAGCTTACTAAAAACACCTCTCTGTAGTTTGCTCAAGATTGTCTTGTACTATGTATGCAAAGAACCATGATCATAGGCATGGGTCAGCAGTATATGCCTCAAAAATAATCTTTCTAATAAATTTATAATGAGGAAAACCTGATCAAAGTGAAGAAATACAAATCTAATATAACTGCAAACGTCCTGAGCTTTCAGAATTTTTAAATTTTAAGCAGAGCTGGATAAAACTACAGAAGTTTAAATTTGGTTAGGAATTTATAATTGGCTAATACCTTCTTAGGATTAGTTTCTTAAAAATTAATTCATGGAAAACAAATGTCTAATGTGCAACCCTCTATTTTTTTCAGCTTTCTAAGACAAATTTCTCTAACAACAATGATTTCCGAGCTCTCCTCCAATCATTATATGCTACATTTAAAGAGTTTAAAATGCACGAACAGATTGAAAATGAATACATTATTGGTTTACTTCAGCAACGTAGCCAAACTGTATATAACGTACATTCAGACAATAAGTTATCAGAGATGCTTAGCCTCTTTGAAAAAGGCTTGAAAAATGTAAAGGTGAGTTTGATTTTTGGCATGGGTAAAATCAATTGATTGAAAAATAGTTCTAAGAAAGCAGTATCAATATTGCATGTAAATGATTAATTATACAAACGGAGTATCATTTTTATTGATAGATACAATTTTGTGAAGGAAGCATGGTGTTTGTTTGGTGCTGTAATATACTTAGAAGAAAAAATGTGTTTAACATATAACTTATCCAAAAATTTTATTTTAAAATTTTCATTTGATTTCTCATTTAGTTAAGCCACAAGAAATGTGTAAAAAAATACCCCTTTTGCTTAGAAGTTGTTTTCACTTTGACAGCAAATATATTTTTAAAGAAGCAAATGTCACAGTGCTATTCCCACTGTAATTCCTACTTTGTATAGTTGATAGATTAAAATTGGAATTGAAAAAGCTGTGGAGTAACGTGTATTACTAAATATTTGAAAGCCAACTCCCAATATTTCTTTATTTCTGTCTTTAAAAGTTTATGATCTAATACTTTAAATATAATGTATTATTGATTTAATAAGTAGATCAAACATTTATAACTTAAGTGACACATAAAGTTCTATGATAAATTTGAAAACTAATTTTCAGAATGAATATGAGCAGCTCAACTATGCAAAACAACTAAAGGAACGATTGGAAGCATTTACCAGAGATTTCCTTCCTCACATGAAAGAGGAAGAGGAGGTGAGTGGTTTGAGGAATGATTAAATGTTTTGAGAAATGTTTCCTTTATTTTTAACGTTTGGAGTGAATAGTATGCATCATTTTTATAAAAAGAAAGATTTCGCCATTTATATGTTAAAAGAAAATGCTTCTTCATGATTTCTGCCCTTTCTTCGAATGTACTCACTAAACAGAGAAGCTGGAAAAAATCCTGGGGTTTCAGAAAACCCATCCCCCCAGCTCTGTCCTTAGTCCATAGGATTTCATAGTGTGAAATGTTTCAGGCGCCTTGTGTTTCTTCTCAGCCTCTTCTGTGACATTTGAAACCATCTCCCTTGGTCATTGGATTGGTCATTTGAATTAGGAAAATCTTCACAGTGACAGAGAGAATTTAAACTATTTGTGTACATAAGCAAATGCATTGTTCTCCTTGTAAATGAGAGCAAAAGAACTTCCACAAATTTGTGAAATATTAATCTGAAGCATACCCAAATAAACTTTTTATTTTTTTTAAATAAAAGATCATTCTTTTTGTTGATCTTCAATGCTAATTTAATTTTATACCTGATATGGCCAAATGTCTTTTCATATAAAAATTAGATTCAAAATATATTTCAGAGTTGTAAGAACACATATTACAAATGGAAATTCTGTAAAACATGTTCACATGTTTGTTTCTTTTATTCTGGCAGGGTTTAAAAATATTATAATAAAGGTTAAATTGTAAACAGTATTGCAGTCCAAAGCTGGAATTTATACTAGCTAAGCAAAAAAAAAAAAATCACATCTATTTCTTTTCCCGATCTTACTCTGGATCAATGGTGGTATTCAATTTTTTCCCCCCTACTGGTTCTGTAGGCATGGCTTGGTGGGGAAGGGTCATTTGACTGAGTGGGTATATCCAACTTGATGTCACTTGTGCCTATGCCCATTCAGTCACATATCTTCACCAAGTCACGTCCACATAACCCGGTAGGGAAAAAATTGAATTTCTACCTATCTACCTATTTTCTGCCCAGACAGGCCTGGCCTAATCCTGCATGCTGCCCACTCTCCCTTCACCAGTCACAAGTATCACCCCGTTTCCCCTCTTTCAGAGGCCCTGGCCCTTACTCTCCTCATTTCCTCTCCCATGACCGCCTCTTTTGTCATCCCACAGATGTCACTTTACCTTCCTCCCACGGCTGGCTGCCAGAGAAGGCAAGCCAGGGCTGAACCATTGTCACTGGGCTCCTTGCCAGCCTACATCTTGCCCTTGTCACGAGATGTCTACATGTTTTTTTCCGTGCGTCTGGACTCCCAGCTGCACTGAAAAAAAGACACAGCGGCTGTAGGCTTCTTGCAGTGAAAATTACTGACCTCCAGCTTTACTCCACTCATCCCACGCTCATGCCGCCGTGTTCTAGGCTCTGGCCGTGCAGATCCACTCCATTGAGCCCGCTTCATTGGAGGGACTTGCCCAAGCAAGTCAGAGCGAAGCAGTGCAGCAGGCAATGGGGTGGACCTGCGTGGCCGGCGGCTAGAACGCGACCACGGTGGCACGTTAGAGAAGCGGAGCAAAGCCGGAGGGCAGTAATTTTTGCTGCAAGAAGCCTACAGCCGTTATGTTTTTTTGCTACTTCTTTGCTGGTCGAAACCTAGGAGCTGGGCTACCAGCTCAGTTCCAGCCGGCAAAGAAGCAGCAGCTGAGACTTGCCACCCTATTCTTTGCACCAAGGTGGACCCCATTGCCTGCTGTGCCAGAGTGGAGGTACTTACCCAGGTAAGTCCCTCCGGTGCAGCAGGCAATGGGGTGCGCATGCATGGCCAGTGCGAAGAACAGGGCAGTGATGGTGGTGGTATTGAAGCTCTTTTTTGGCATGTTCGAAAAGCGGAGGCTGGTAGTTTTCGGTGCAAGAAGCCGCCTGCCAGCCGGCTCAGTTTTGGCTGGCAAAGAGGCATCATCTGGGAGGTTTCTTGCACCGAAAAAAAAAGAGGCAGCAGTTGCAGGCATCTCATGACAAGGGGGGGCGAGATGCAGGCTGATGAGGAGCCCAGCGGCTCTCAGCCCTGGCTTGCCTTCCCTGGAAGCCAGCCGTGGAAGGAAGATAAAGTCGTGGCAACGGACAACAAAAGAGGAGAGGAAGCGAGGAGATTAAGTGCCAGGGCCTCTGAAGGAGGGGAAAATGGGTGACACATGCTTAAGGGAGAGCCAGTGGTGAGCAGGCAGCGGTTCCGGGGCAAGGCTGGAGCTGGGGAATCACGCATTCCCCAACCCAACCAAGGCAGCTGGCAGCTCCAGGGCCTCAGGGAATAGTGCAACCCTGGGGCCCTGGCTCCCAACCCAAGGCAAAGGGTCAGCGGGCGGCATGCATTGCTTACCTTTGGTGAGCTGAGCTGACCGGGCATCAGCAAGGCAACTGGCAAAGCAATTAGCTGGGCCATGTGGCAGAGGCAACGTGTAGGGTGGGGGTGGGCAGGGTGAGCATCGAACAGCTGGAAGGGCAAGTGAGCGGCGACCAGGCAACTGGGTTAGAGACGTGGCCAGCCAGAAGTCGCTACCGGTTCGGCGACCCAGTCCAAATTGTTGCTACCGGTTTTCTGAACTGGTGAGAACCAGCTGAATACCAGTACTGCTCTGGATACTGTACTGACTAGTGCTGATATGGATAGTTGTGCTGTTACATTGAGTTTGCCATACTTCTCATTTTCATTGGACTGCCATCCATCTTTGTGACAGAACTGTAGGTAAACATTTGATTTATTCATTTGCTGTGCTGCCCCTTAAAGTTGCTACATCTTCCAAGGTTGACTTCAAAAGATTAAAAGTGGTCAATATTTATTTAACTACCGTTAGTCCTTGACGTATGACACAATTGAGCCCAAAATTTCTGTTGCTAAACAAGACCGTTGTTAAATGAGTTTTGCCCCATTTTACAACTTTTCTTGCCGCAGTTAAGTTTATCACTGCCATTGTTAATTTAGTAACATGGTTGCAAAGTGATGTCCCCGTTGACTTTGCTTATCAGAAGGTCGCAAGAGGTGATCACATGACCCTGGAACACTGCAACCATCATAAATATCAACTAGTTGCCAAGCATCTGAATTTTGATCATGAGGATTCTACAGTGGTTATCAATGTGAAAAAGAATAAGATTTAATATTTTAAAAAAATTAGAACATACTTTAAATGCTTTTTAAATATATCTCTAAATACTAAATCTGCAAAACCCAGTGCTATCTGCTTATATTCTCTCTCTGTGTGTGATTATGTGGCATGTTTGTCATGGTAGTATAAATAAAGTATATTGTTTTTTTAAAACTTGCACTTTGGCAGTTTTTTGGTAACTTGTTATTTCTACATGAAAATGTGCTGAATTGTCAAGGTAAATTGTTTTTAATAAACATTTTTTCTATTTTGATACCATTCATGTTGATATGTATAGTTTTTCCACTTTTCCATGTTTGTTATCTGTCAAATGTGTTTTTCCTTTGAAGTCATCTTTGATCATTAGATTTGGATCTTGTAGAGCAAGCATGATTCTAGAATTCATATATTTAATTTACATTTTTTAATGTAAATAATATTTGTTTATAATTCACCAAAAGCCCATAACTTTCCAAATATAAGAAAAAATGTAGTATATAATGTAAGTTAGAATTGATGTCCAGATAGTGATCATAGTTATCCCTTAGGTTTTCCAGCCAATGTTGATGGAATATTTTACCTATGAAGAACTGAAGGACATAAAAAAGAAAGTAATTGCACAACACTGCTCACAGAAGGAAACTGCAGCAGAAATACGTAGAGGGATTAGTCTGTGGAATCAAGCAGAAGAACTCCAGAAAGCTTTTAAATATTCTGTGGATGAAAAAGCAGATCATGGTAAGCCCTTAAATTAAAAGTTAGCTGTGAATGAGTAGCTGGGTACATAATTCCAAAAATAACATTTTTTTAAAAAAAACAAACCATCAACAACATTCTCTTTGTCACAGTTCTAGAAGTGTCTCTTTAGAGCTGAATTCTGCTAAGATTGATCAACTTGTCAAGTGCCTGTAGAGTGTCTTCTGTTTTTCAGAAACTGAAGAACCAGACCAAGCCACCAGCATTGTTCATCTGCCTTCTGAGGTGATGCTCACTATTTTTACCTATCTTAGCCCTCAAGAATTATGCCGATGTAGTCAAGTCAGCAGCAAATGGTCACAGTTAGCAAAAACAGGATTTCTCTGGAAACACCTTTATCCTGTGCACTGGGCTAGAGGTAAGAGGCTGCACTCTCAACCTTTTTTTAGCAGCCCTAATTACCATTCCTAGTAATTTGCAGTTATTTTAAACTTGATTTTAAAAAAAATCTGTGACTAAGCATAATAACTAGTTCAGTCACCACTCGAATATACAGCAGTGCTGATAAAGTAGATTTATACTTATTTACCTTGAGGTTACAGTTATCATTGTATATGCCCAATCCTGTGATTGTGATTTGAGTGCTTGGCCATCAGCGTGCTTTTCTGATGGTTGCAGCATCCTACAGTCACAGGATTGCATTTACAACCACCACAGCTGGCTTCTGACAAGCAAAACCAATAGATAAGCCAACAGGAAGTCACAAGTCATGGTTACATGACATGATTCTTCATAACTGCTTAATTTGCTTAATGGCTGCAGCAGAAGTAAATCATGCATGGTCACATGATGCACTGAATGACTATGTTGCATAGCTGCAGTTCCAGTATCAATTGCAGTTAATTGAGGACTGGATTTCCTTTGTGGATCTCATTATTTAATTTTATCCAGTTCATCTAAATCAGGGGGTGTCAAATTCAATTTCATTGAGGGCCGGATCAGCAAAGGGCCAATGAGCATGGCTGGGTGGTCACAAGACTAGGTGAGTGTGGCCAACTTGACCTAGCCTGCACACATTGAGGGGCACCTGTGATAGACCAGATAAGGGTGGGAGGGGTGATCCAGGGTGAGTGCCAAAGCCTGGGGGGGGGAAGCTGAGCATCGGTGCTTGTGCGCAACTGCAGAAGGTGCCTGGGGGGAGGGTCAAACAGTGCTGGGGCACTGGGGGGGATGACAGCTGAACTGCCCATTCAGTTTTAGGTTGGAGTCCAGGTGCAGAGGCAAAATAGAGGTGGGGAGAGGTCAAACTGGGACTGCTGCCTGCCCATTTCCAACAGCAGCGTCCCATTTTCACCTTCCCTCCCTGTTGCAGTTATGTAGTACTGTTTGATACCCAGGCACCCTCCTCAGCAGTGCACAACCACCGATGCCCTGTAATTCAGGCAGTACTGTAGTGCAAGATCACAAGAGAGCAGTAGCGCAAGATCTTGTGCTACTGATCTCGCACTGCAGTAGTTTAGGCCTCTGTTCTCTGTGAATTGATCCTTGTACCAGATCCGGCTGAAGAGTGTTTGCAAGACAAGATTTTGGGGCAATGAAATCGCCTTGCTTGAAGCTTCCCATCGGCTTGAAAATGCCTTTCTCACTGTTGCAGTCTCGGCGCGAAGAGCGTTTATAAGCCAATGGGAGGTTTCAAGCAAGGCGATTTCTCTGCCCCAAAGTCTCATTGGCTTGCAAACGCTCTTCACACTGAGACTGAAGCAAGGGATTTTACTGCTGCCAAGTGTCATCAGCTTGCAAATGCTTTTCATACTGCCCTAATCTTTTCTGTGCTCAGGAAGGGACAAGGGTAGGGGGAGAGATTGGCTGCGCTGCCACCAGCCATGGCTTTCCCACGCAGGGGTGGGGTGATCCCAGTGAAAGAGGGCCGGTGAGTGGGGCATGGAGACAGGGATGCAGTGCTTATCTATACAACTTGGTGTGGTCATTTGGGCCGGAACATGGTGTGCCTTAGATCTGACCCATGCACATAGAGACCACCCTGCCGCCTCGGTACCACCCCCTGGGTGTGCACTTAGGAGATGGTGAGCACACGGGTGTTCTGACCAAGGATTCCTGAGACTGTAATTAAGCACACACTTAGTCCAAACAACTCTTGTTTTATTTCAACACTGGGAATTACAGCCTGTAATGTGTCCCAAATAGTCCCTCAAGATAACCACCCACCTTTATCTCCTTTGAATTGCTGCCAACAACTACAGTTGGCAAAAACATAACTGTAAAAGACAGACCAGAAATAAAAGTTAAAATAAGCAAAAAATAGTAAGAGAACACCTGTCTGA
>JANHFN010005993.1:45301-55593 GCA_032468175.1 Toxicocalamus goodenoughensis | reverse complement strand
TGGCTGTTCACCGCCCCGAGTCCTTTGGGAGAGGGGCGGTATATAAATCTAATAAACATAACATAACATAACATAACTCAGGTTAATGAGTTTTTAACTTCCTATTTCATGCTTTGTTTTCTTCGAAACAGCAAAGAGCCTGTTTCTTTTTATCTAAAGGAGGGGTGTCAAACTCAATTTTATTGAGGACTACATCAGGGCTGTGGTTGACCTTGGGGGGCCAGGATGGGCATGGTCAGCTTGACAGCACTCCCTAAACTGCTGACATGTTTCCTCTTCGTATTGGGTAGATCTTTCCTCTTCACACTGGGTAGACTAGGAAGGTCCCATGGGCTGGATCCCACCACATCATGGGCGGATCAGGCCTGCAGGCCTTGAGCTTGACGCCCCTGATCTAAAGGTAAAGGTTTGTCCTTTCCAGTGATGTTTAACTCTGTGGGGTAGTGTTTACCTCCATTTTCTAGCTGAGGGAGTCGCGTTGTCTGAAGACACTTCCCTAGTCACGTGGTGCAGTGGTTAGAATGCAGTATTGCAGGCTAACTCTGCCCACAGTCTGGAGTTCGATCTGGCTCAAGATTACCTCAGCTTTCCATCCTTCAAGCGGGGTAAAATGACAATCCAGATGGGGCAATATCTTGACATTATAAACTGCTTAGAGCACGGGTGTCAAACTCAAGGCCTGAGGGCTGGATCTGGCTCACAGGGTGCTTAGCTCTGGCCCACAGGGCCAGCTTGGAAACAGTGAAGGACCGGCCCATGGTGCCTTTGCCAGCAAAAACATTTTCCCAAATTTTCACTGGCAAAGGGTTGCACGAGGCTGTCGCAGCCGAAACCAGAGCTTCCACAGACCATCCCCAAGCTTTGTTTTCATTGGCAGAGGGTTGCAGAAGGCCATTGCAGCCAAAAAAAGAGCTCGCAAGGGATGCATGTGGTGCCCTGAGCTCCGTTTTCACTGGTTTGCAGGAGGCAGTCGCAGCCAAAAATGGAACTTGGGAGCCCTCAGAGCGATCTGGCCACCACCACATATCAGGTGCCCCTGATATGAGTGAAGTCGAGCTGGTCCCTGCCCCCCCTCACCCTTTGAGGTCAAACACAACCCTGATTAAGCCTTCATTGAAATTGAATTTGACACCCCTGGCTTAGACAGTGCTGTAAAAGCAGTGTGGAGCATGTCTATGCCTTATTGCTTATTGCTATGTGGCCAACATGGCTATAGGCCAAGGTGCACTGAATGTGATTACCTTCTCACCAAAGTGGTTATTTATCTACTTGCATTTATCTACTTGCAAGTCTGTGAAGCAAAGCAAAGCTAAGCTAAAGGAAGATCATATGCACAGTCACGGTTTCATTTAATGATGGCTTTGCTCAATGACTGAGCTGTCGATCCCAATTGTGGTTGCTAAATGAGAACTACCTGTAGAGTAGAATAGAGAACATCCATGTATGGACAGTGAGTTTCTGTTTCCTAATCCTGTGCAATATAATATGACTAATATTTATTTATTTTATTTATTTATTTATTTTGTCAAGGATGCATTTGATAATACATATAAGTATAAACATGCTTATGAATACATGAAATAGATACGAATAAAAGGGAACATTAAGACAGGGACGGTAGGCACGCTGGTGGGCTTATGCATGCCCCTTACAGACCTCTTAGGAATGGGGTGAGGTCAACAATAGACAGTCTGAGGTTAAAGTATTTGGGGTTTGGGGAAGAAACCATAGAGTCAGGTAGAGTATGCATACATAAGCGCACAATCGTGCCTACCGTCCCTGTCCTATTGTCCCCAATTATTCGTACTGATTTTCTGTATTCATACTTATATTTATTCTTATCTCTATTATCTTGTAAGCTATTGACAAATCAAATCAAATAAATAAAATAGAGTATTCCAGTCATTGGCCATTCTGTTGCTGAAATCGTATTTCCTGCAATCGAATTTGGTGCAGTTTACCCTGAGTTTGTGTCTATTGCTGAGGTAAATGAGGGAGAGAATGATGCCATGAACCAGAAGCTCTGCAAATGTCAGTGTAAGCGCTGACTGTTGCTTTAGGAGAACATTTGCTAAGGTACATCATAAAAGAAAAAAAAACACCCAGAGATCCAAGGCCTTTGTAACTATGAGAGGGATCTTGGAGTCTTAGTGGACAACCAGCTAAATAGGAGCCAAACAGTGTGCAGCAGCAGCCAAAAAAGCTAATGCAATCCTAAATTGCATTAACAGAGAGATACAATCAAAATCAAGAGAGGTACTAATGCTTCTCTATAAAGCCTTAATAAGACCACACCCAGAGTACTGCATCCAGTTTTGGTCACCACACTATAAAAAAGATGATGAGACTCTAGAAAAAGTAGAGAGAAGAGTAACCAGGATGATTAGGGAACTGGAGACAAACATATGAAGAACAGTTGCAGGAACTGGGCTTGGCTAGTCCAGTGAAGAGAAGGACCAGGGGAGACATGATAACAGTCTTCCAATATTGGAGGGGCTGCCACAGAGAGGAGGAAGGGGTCAAGCTATTTTCTAAAGCACCTGTAGGCCAGACAAGGAACAATGGATGGAAACTGAACAAGGAGAGATTTAACCTGGAAATGAGAAACTTTCAGACAGTGAGAACAATCAACCAATGGAACAGAAGTTGCCCTCGGAAGTTGTGGGAGCACCATCAACTGAGACTTTCAAGAAGAGATTGGACTGCCATTTGTCAGAAATGGTGCAGGGTCTTCCGCTTGGGCGGGGGGTTGGACTAGATGACCTACAAGGTTCCTTCCAACTCTGATTATCTGTTATCAGTATATAGAGAAAATCTATATAAAATGTTCTACAGATGGCACTTACCCCCAATTAGATTAGCAAAAATGTTTCCAAAGAGAACACCGGAATGTTGGAAATGTAAACAAAAGCAAGGACCATATTATCATTTGTAATGGACGTGCCCAGTAGCAAAAAAATATTGGATAAAGATAAGAAAATGGATAGAGGATATAACTAAGCAACAAATAAGTTAAAACCAGAGATATTCTTACTAGGTATAATAACAGGAAAATATGACAAAAATACAATATCTCATGCTACATTTAATAACAGCAGCTAGAATCATTTATACACAAAACTGGAAAAATGATATTATGCCGTTGGAAGAAAGTGTGATAAAGAAAATAATAGAGTGTGCCGAGATGGACAGACTGACAATAGAAATAAAGACAGAGAAGAAACCAAATACTGTTTGATTTGAAATGCATGGTGTAAAGATAAATAAAGAATATGAAATATTACAGTATGACGATAAATATATATGGTAGATATTATAGTGGAACAAAATATATAAAGGAGTGTGTGTGTGTGTTGTGTGTGTGTATATGTATGTATGTATGTATGTATGTATGTATGTATGTATGTATGTATGTATGTATGTATGTAGTTATATGTGTCTTTGTAGCTCTTCTGGTCTTGTGAGAAGAGAACAACATCATCTGCAAATCTTAAGTGATTTAAATAGGCACCATTGATTTGTATTCCATCTTTTGCCCAGGCTAGTTTGTGAAATACTTCTTCAAAGGAAATTGAACAGTGTGTTAAATGTGGTCGGTAGGCATTTGGCAAGCTAAGCCTAATTTCCAAAAACAATTTCCCCCTATGCCTGAAGATAAAAGTTTTCAATCAGTGTGTGCAACCTGCTCTAACATATGCTGGTGGAAAATGAATGCTAACCACACAATCGATACAAAAGCTATGAGTGGGACAAAAAGGCATGGAAAGATACATGCTTGGCATTACAAGACAAGTTATAAAGACCTGCACATGGATTAGAAAACAAACAGTAGCATACAATATCAAGAGAGTAAAAGAATTAAAATGGAAGTGGGCTGGTCACATAGCAAGAAGAACTGATAGCAGGTGGACCAAGGCAGTCATAGAATGGATCCCACTTGATTAAAAAAGCGTCCAAGAAAGAGACCTAAAACGAGGGATTGATGTCATCAGCAAGGGCCTAATTGGCAAAAGAAAGTTCCACATTGGTTGGAAACATGGTGAAGTGGCTTTCATCCTACAGTGGATAGACAAAGGCTAAGAAGAAGAAGATGATGATTTGATCTAAATATTTAGGTTTTCACAGTATGAAAATTACTGTAGTTAGTAATTATCAAACTTGGATTTGCAATCACTGCCTTATCTTCAGTTATATGTGTAGAAAATTATACGCCAATGTAGGTTGAATGACCTTAAGTTAAGCAATCTCTTGCCCTTTCTTTTGAAATACAGCATTTATAAATTTAGGAGTTTTAAAACCCAATCTATTCTCTTTTTAATTATATGGAAATGATATGTATCTTTATTGAACTAAGTAAATAGTTATTTGCTACTTTATTTATTCAGGTTTTTTACCCACCCCTTTGTTTTATTTTTCATTCTAACAGCAAATCTAAAAGTATTAACACTTTCTAATAGACATGAAGCTCTTTATCTGTTTCTGGAAGCTTAAGAGTTGAGAATGAACTGTTTGGAAATTATTTGAATGATTCAGCCACTAAAGATTTTGTAATTTGGAAAGGTATTGCAATACTCTAATTTTGTATGTATTACTTTTAAAACCTATAAGGATAAGAAAGCAACATCCTTTAGCCTTTCTCCTGTGATGCTTGTGATCTGCTCTTGGTTATGGACAAAATGCCAAGGCTGCTTTAATGAATTAAATTTCTTACTGACTGATCAGGAAATTGGTACCATGGCCCACCAGGTGATCTTGATACAGAGCCAGATGAAGAATGGGTGAAAAACAGGAAAGATGAAAGTCAGGCTTTTCAGGAATGGGATGAAGATGCTGATATAGATGAATCTGGTGAGCTGTCTGCCTTCTTCAGTTTTATCTGTCCCAAAGATTTGAACATTGAGCATTAAATCTCATAGTTCACTTCCACAAAACAACCAGCTATGAAAATTCAAGCTGGAATACTGCTCTTATGTATGATATCTGTTATGGAATGATTACATGGTCTGCCAAGTTTCTTCACTTGGCCCATTTCAAAGAGTTGATGCCAACAATAATATGTTGATTTTTATGAAACTGGACTTATGTGAAGCATATTATCGAGTCAGTATTGAGGGGGTTGAGTGGAAAATGGCTTTCAACTGGATCCTGGGGTGTTTATAATTCCGAGTGTTACTGTTTGGATAGCAAGAAGCCCCTGCCATGTTCATGCAGCTAGTAAACAAAGTCCTGTATGAACACTTGTACAAAGGGGTGTTGATGTATCTAGATGACATTCTGATCTACTCCAAAATGAAGGACGAGCATGTTAGGCTCATACGAACTGTGTTAAAAAAATTGCAGCCAGCCAAGCTGTACACTAAACTTTCAAAGTGTGAGTTCCATAAAGACAAAATTGAATACTTGGGATACTAAATCTCACAGGAGAGGGTGGAAATGGGCTCAGAAAAAGTAAGGGCAGATTTGGAATGCCTGCCTCTCTCATGAGGAAGCAACTCCTAAGTTTTTTAGGGTTTGCAAATTTTTGCCAGCAATTTATTCCTGCTTTTGCCCAAATCACCCTAACCCATTACAAACTTTTTGAAAACGAAATGGGAGGGAAAACGGAAGCTTACCCAACCATTAAATTGGACTACAGAATGCCAAGCTGCATTTGAAAAGCTTAAGCCGTTCTTTACAGCAGAACCTGCGTTGTAACACCCAAAATCAGATGCCCCCTTCGTAATTCAGGCAGATGCTAATGACGTGACCATAGGGGCTGTGCTGCTGCAAGAAAACTTTCAGGGAACCTTTCAGCCCTGTACCAACACTTCCAAAAAATTAACGGACCCAGAATGCAGGTGGACAATCTGGGAGAAGGATGCCTACGCAGGTGGGGCCAATCTGACAGTGTACCCCTACCTTTCTGTTTTGGTGGCCTGGCGCAGAGGGGAGAGGGGTTGGTTCTCTGTGAGTGGCAGGTGCACGTGTGCACAGCTCCTTTGCACAAGGTCGTATGTGTGTGCTCATCACTCACACAAGTGGACCTGCTCATGTGCCACCCACCATTTGCACCGCCTGGTTCCGATCAGGTCATGGCCCAGTAGTAGGCTGCAGGGGTTGAATACCACTGGCTAAGGTGCTGGCCTAGAGACGAGGAGATGATGAGTTCTAGTCCTGTAGGCATGAAAGCCAGCTGAGTGACACTCTTTTAGCCCAATTTACTCTCACAGGCTGTTGTTAGGAAGATAGGCAGATTAGGTAGGTTCATATAATATACAGTAATGTATGTGTATAAATTCTGTTTTTTCTTTTTATGCAGGAAAGTCACGTACTATCTAGATTGTCTCTGCATACAATTACTAGTACATGTATCTGAAACATTCGAGCTTAGTATAATACGAATACTGAATTGGGACTAATACTAACATTTAGCTTAGCTATGACTAAAACACAATATTAACTGCAGCAAATTGATCCAGGTGACAGGATAAACTGCAATTAAGTATAAACTTCCAGTTCTTTTCTCAATATAGTAGTTTAGAACATTCATTTTTATTAAATGTTTCTTCTCGTTTTTTTAAAATAGAAGAAAATGGAGAAGAATCCTCGGCTATCAGCATTGTACAGAAAGAGAAAGATTTACTTCAAGGCATAATCCATAATATTCTGCCACGTGTAGGCTCATCAGTGAAAACCATTGTACTGGCATACAGTTCAGCCTTATCTAATAAAATGGTACAGTATAAACAATATGTGATTCTCTGGAGTTTAAAAGTATCCTGAATGTATTTTTAAAATGTGTGTCGCCTTTTTTATAGTTGACACTTAAGATAACTAATAATATATAAAGGAAATACAAGTTGAAAATATGTTTTTCTATTTTCTTCATTCCTTTTATAATTCAGCCTTCTTTAACTGTTTTAATATAGGTCAGACACATCTTGGAACTTTGTCCTAATCTGGAATACCTTGATCTCACTCAGACTGATATTTCTGATTCTGCATTTGAAAGGTTGGTAGTTTTCATTTTAGGTAATAGTCTGTATGTATGAGAGATTGGTTACCTTGTTATGTATTATCATTCCCAGCACTTACAGATAGTCTTCACTTAACAACTATTAGATTTTTTGAAGTTAGATGGTGCTAAATGGTGGTTGCAACCAGTCCATGAAGTTACAGTATAACTTTTTCAGTACCCTCGCAATCGTGATCAAAACTTGGGTGCTTTTATGGACTTCCAGTTTGGTGTCATGGTTATATGGTTGAGGGAAAAGCTGGGCTCTACTTTCTGTGATTGATTTCATCCTGCCAGAGGCCCCCAAGAGGGTGAAAGTTGCCCCATAGAAAGTTGCCCCATAGAAAGTTCCCACAATAGAAGTGGGAATCCTGTAGATCACAAGCAGATGGTTCACTCATTCGATCCAGGAAAGCAGCCAAACTGTCATGAGAAAGAGCTAGCTGCATTTGCACAACTGATTGAAGCCATCGACAACTGGAGAAAAGAAAGCTCTGGGTACTGCTGAGTACCAATAAAGATTGCCAACATCATGCTTTGAAGTTGGATAACACTACTTTTTCTCTGTCCCTTTGAAAAATACTTCCTAGAACGGATAAATCGCAAAAGAAAGGAAAGCCCCCAGATGCAACCTCCCTTCACCAGAGGAAAAGAAGGGCAGTCAAATGAATGAAGGGCCCAAAAGGGAAACTAAAATAGAAAACCAGAATGAACATACAAGAAAAAAACTCTATATGGCAACATTGAGGACTTAAGTTTTTTTAAAGCTTTTGAGAGCAAAGATGGCTCAAAATAACTAATCAAAGAACACTAAACTTTATTTGTGTTACTGATTCCTGAAGAATTAATTGAGGGAGAGTGACACCTTGTGGCAAAGAGGAGAAAATTGTTGAAACATCTTATATGTAAACAGAAGATGTGATTCTAAGCCCAGACATAAATAACAGGTGGTAACTTTGAGGCTGGTAATTTATCAGCTGAATAAAGACAACAAGGTGTTTCACTGTTTATTATTTGGTGGGTTTTTATTGTTTGGATTAGTTAAAGCTGATGTGTTTTTGTGGATTACAAACATTGATTGACTTGGATTTATTGACATGGCAAGACAAGCTGGTTATACAGATCTCAGAGTTTTGATTACAAACATCAATTGAACTGCAACTCCTCTGATTGAGGAAGTTGAATTAAAAACTTTATTTTGCTTTGGTGGATTCAAATATTGGATTATTGGAACCTGTTAGATAATAAAGCCTACAGACAAAGGAAAAAGTATATACTATAATGAAAAGTTGTAAGATTTAAAATGCAATTTAAATTGCTTAATGATAAGTTGAATAATTTTAGCTATATTAGACAACATTAACATTACTAGTTATTAGCTGAAGAACTTAACATTTGCTGGGGGGAATAAAAATGAGTGCCTCAAATCTCACTAAAATTGGTAAAAAGCCCTCCTCTGAGAATGCTCAGGAAGATGCTCAGTATTTACTTCTATCCTACTACTGCAGCACCACTGAGAGTGTCTTGACATTCTGCATTCTTGTATGGTATGGGAGCAGCTCTGTAGCAGACAAAAAAGCTCTACAGAGAATCATTAAAACTGCCCAGAATATCATTGGGCTCCAGCTGCCAGCCCTGGATGACATCTTCGCATCTTGCTGTTTGAGGAAGTTGCACAACATTCTCAGAGATTCTTCCCATTCTGCTTACAATCTTTATGCACTGTTGCCTTCTGGCAGAAGATACAGAACAATTAAAACTCGGACCACACATTTTCTGAATAGTTTTTATCTCAAAGCTATAATTGCACTTAACAATGAACTTAATACCACCATCAGTGAGTTATTGGACAGTATTACAGGGTCTGTTATGTGGATGCTTGTGTGTTTTTAGGAGGCAAGGAATTTTGGTGGGTGGGGAGGTATTTGGGGATTGTCATGTGTGTATACATGTTGAGTCTGATCTCTGGATATTATGTGAATTTTGTTGTATGTATACTGTGTATATACATACAATGACAATAAAGAATTCAATTCAATTCCGTTATTGTTATGATTATTATTACTCTGTTGCTTTGCATGTATACTGAGAGCTTTTGCACCAGAGACTGTGTGTCCAATCATATTTGACCAAATAAATTTATTGTATTGTATTGTATTGTATCGTATCGTGTCGTGTCGTGTCGTGTCGTGTCGTGTCGTGTCGTGTCGTGTCGTATTCTATTCTATTCTATTCTATTCTATTCTATTCTATTCTATTCTATTCTATTCTATCCTATCCTATCCTATCCTGTGCTTTATGATTTTGTCAGTGATGCAATTGATCATGTTATCCTTCAGAGCCATCTGTGAAGTTTGAGAGTGGATTGTATTTGGAAGAATAAACTTCCAAAGAATAAACTGTCCTGCAATAGATAATCAATTATATTTTTTTTCTCTGTAGAAATCTTCACCTGCAGAGCTTGGGCATAGTAGTTGCAGTTTAAATTCTTAAAATAGTTTGAAAACTGAACTGTAGTTTTCAAAAGAAAGAAATATAAAAGAAGCCAGGTCAAGTAGAAAGGATAGGGCTTTTCTTTAGATGTGAGAGAAGATGCTGTTGGGGGTGTCACATAATTCAACATGAAGCAGAAGAGGCAACAGCTAGGAGAACAATGATGCAGAAGATCCATAGTGCAGATTAAAACCTGGGAAAGATCCTGAGGTCGCTGAAGCCAAAGAAAGAATCAGAAAAAGAAGTCAGAAAAATGGTAAGTTCATCCTTGGAGTTTAGTTGGTGGAAATGAAAGTCCAGATGGCTCAGCTGTTCTATAACTGGACATAAGTGTATATGCTCTCTGATAGTTCTGCTGTTTTTTAAATCATTCTTTGTGATTCACTATGGATTTCATACTCAAGACACCAACTGCTAAGTATCAAGCAATATTTCTTTGGTGGGCAGCTTTCTCTGACTTAACCACCACCACCCTCGTCTTTATAAATGCAGAAGAGATTCTAACACAGGAAGAAGCAACTTCCTCTGAACAATGGATAAACAAAAACAAATGTAGAAGATACTGGAGTCGAAGAAGAGGTAAGTGAGCGGGAATTTTGAATAGACTAAGGAAAAGTGGGATGAAGACCACTTTATCGCTTCACTCTCTCTAATTAATGTATGTTTACTCGCTAATTAGATGGATGAAATACTTCTTTTAAATAGATACAACTCTGATTTTTACAACTCAGCAGCTGTGTTTCACTGAAACCTGGCTAAATGAGTCAATTGCTGATAGCAGCTTACATGTCCCAGGGTTTCAGAT
>JANHFN010005989.1:0-22298 GCA_032468175.1 Toxicocalamus goodenoughensis | reverse complement strand
TGGTTTTATCGGCTGTTCACCGCCCCGAGTCCTTCGGGAGAGGGGCGGTATATAAATCAAAAAAATAAAATAAATAATAATAAAATAAATAATTACTAATATACAAGATATAAGCATTGAAACAAATACATAGGTAGATCACAATCCGATTAAAGTAATATGGAAGGGACAAAAGAAGAGGTCAAGATGGACAACAAATAATTCAATATTAAGAGAAAAAGAATATATTGAACACATGGAAAAGGAATTGAAATTTTTTTTTGAGAAGAACAAAAAGGAAGAAACTTTGCTACAAATTGTATGGGATACAGCTAATGCTTATACATGAAGATAAAAAAGAAATAATACAAAAATATTATACAGAACTATATGAAGAACAAGTGGAGAAAGGAAAAATAGAGGAATATCTAAAGAAGATGGAATTATCTAAAGTACCAGAAGAAATCCAAACAATCTTCGAGGGGAAAATTACTATAATGGAACTAACAGAAGCAATTAAAAGACAAAATAATGAAAAACTACCAGTGCCAGATGGCTTGCCAGCAGAAATGTATAAAGCCCTACAGGACTCAATAAGCAATATACTATTAGAAGTAGTAAATGAGATACTGACTAAGGCAAAAATACCTAATTCATGGATGGAAGCATATATTACACTTATACCAAAAGAAGATACTGATTTACAACAGATTAAGAACTATAGGCCAATACTGTTATTAAACTCAGACTATAGAATATTTGCATCAATAATGTTTGAAAGATTAAAGAGATACTTAAAATAAAGGACAATATGAGAACAATTTTAAATACTTTGGAATACTATGAAGCACATCCAGAAAAGCAGACAGCATTTGATATTCCTAGATGAACAGAAAGCTTTTGATAATGTGAACTGTCAATTTATGTTAACACAAATGGAGGAAATGGAGTTTGGGAAAAAGTTCATTAACATGATTAAGACAATATACTATAAACAATATGCAAATGTATTGGTTAATGGAGAACTGATGGAAAAAATTCACATTGAAAAAGGAACAAGACAAGGGTGTCCTTTATCACCATTGTTGTTTGTGTTAACTTTAGAACTATTACATAGAGCTATCAGGAAAGATAAGGAGATAAAAGGGATGGAAATAAGAAAAGAGGAGTTTAAATTACAGGCATTCGCAGATGATTTAGTTTTTATATTAGAAGAACCTCTAGGAACAGGATAAAGCGATAAACAGAATAGAGGATTATGGGGAAATGGCTGGATTAAAAATAAATAAAGGGAAAACTAAGATATTGGTGAAAAATATGACAGAGAAACAAAAAAAAGTACTGACAAAGAGTATAGATATTCAGATTGTAAAGAAAGTTAAGTATTTAGGAATTCAGTTGACAGCAAGAAGTGAAACAATTAAAGAAGATAATTATAAACTGAAACAACAAATTAAGACAAAGTTAGAAAAATGGGGTAATATGCAGTTATTATTAATAGGAAGAATCACGGCAATTAAGATGAACATATTACCCAAAGCGTTGTATTTGTTTCAAACAATTCCGATAAAATTAGAGAAAAAATATTTGAAGATATTAATAAAATTGTACTGAAATATATATGGCAAGGAAAGAAAGCAAAAATTAATGTTAAAATGTTACAGGATGCTAGAACTAGAGCAGGATTTGGGCTGCTTAATTGGGAAATATATTACCAGGCCACGGCATTAAAATGGATGAAAGAATGGATAACATTGAGGAATACAAGGTTATTAACGTTGGAAAGACATGATTTACAAATGGGTTGGCATGCATTTTTGTGGTATGGGAGAAGTAAAACACATGATTATTTTCAAAGGCATATGGTCAGGGATGCATTGCTACATGTATAGGAAAAAATTAGGGAACAACATTATATGAAGATACCAGTCTGGTTATCAACGATGTAAGCACTTATATATCCAAATGTTTGTAAAAAGGGAAGCATTCCCAGATATAAAGATATCTTAAATGAAAAGGGTGAGCTCAAAACAAAACAAAAATTGAATGAACAAGGGTTAGAAATGCATTGGTATTCGTACATACAATCAAGGTATGAAAAAGACATTAAAGCTGAAGGGATTAATAAGGAGTTAACAGAATTGGATAAAATATTAACAGGAACAGAAGATAAGCTGATTAAAAGACTATACTGTTATTTATTAGGTGCTAAACTAGAAGAGGAACAAGTTAAAGAAACAATAATAGCATGCGCATTTTGGGGGGATATGCCATAGAATTAGATAAATGGCAGAAATTATGGGATAGAAACTGTAAATTAACTATCGACAGCATATAAAGAAAACTTGTATGTTTTACAGATGGCATTTAGCACCAGCAAAATTAGCGAAAATATTTAAAGATGAATCAACCAAATGCTGGAAGTGTCATCAAACACTGGGAACATACTACTGTATGTGGTGGATTTGCATAGAAGCTAAAGGATATTGGACAAAAATACACACATGGTTGGAAAAAAATGATTAAACAACATATAGATTTGAAACCTGAAATATTTTATTAGGAATGGTACCTGAAGGTTATAGTAAAGAAAACCATATTTAATCATACATATGTTAACTAGAATACATATATATTAGCTAGAATTGTTATTTGCTCAGAATTGGAAAAGTGATACTGATAGAGGGAAAAGTAATTGAGAAAATATTTGAATGTGCAGAAATGAATAGATTAACACTGGAAATTAAAGGTAAAGAAGAATCTGAATATTACATGGTATGGGATTTATTTTATCAATTGTTAGAAAACAAAATAAATTAACATGGATTAGATGAATATATAAAGAGATGATTGTTAAAAATAGATATATTGAATATTACTTATAAGGACATGTGATTATTGTTATATTGTTTTATTGATAAGGAGAGTATTAATCATAGACTGTAAGCACATGAAATATGTAATCGACACCCGGTTGAAATGAAATTGATTTATTGTATATAATTTTTTTTAAAAAACTTTATATTAAAAAAAAGGAGAGAAGGGCCTTAATAAGAGACCTGACGGTCACTGACTGAGCTTCAGAGATGTGTAGAGATGGGACAGCATTCTAGAAGGACAACCATCACTGTAGCTCTCCATCGATCTGGGCTTTATGGAAGAGTGGCAGAGGCTTCTCCTCAGTGCAAAACACATAGCTCACTTGCAGTTTGAAAAACAAAAACAAAAACACCTGAAGGACTTTGAGACTATGCGGAACCAGATTCTCTGGTTTGATGAATCCATGATTGAACATTTGGCCTCAATTCTAAATGTTATGTCTGGAGGAAACTAGGCACCACTCATCATCTGCTCAATATTATCCCAACAGTGAAGCATGGTGGTGGCAGCATCATGCTTTGGGAGTGTTTTTCAGCAACAGAGATTGGTCAGAATTGAGGGAAAGCTGAGTGGAGCAAAGTGCAGGGATATCCTCAATGGAAACCTGTTTCACAGTGCTCAGGACCTCAGACTGGGCTGAAAATCATCTTCCAAAATGACAATGATCCTAAGCACACAGCCAAGATAACACAGTAGCTTAAGGACAACTCTGTGAATGTCCTACAGTGACCCAGAGCCCTGACTTGAATCCTACTGAACATCTCTGGAAGGACCTGAAAGTGACTATTCACCAATGATCACCATCCGCCCTGACCGAGCTTGAGAGGATTTCCAAGTAAGATTGGCTTCTTCATCCTTCAATTCTCTGACTTTAATAATTCTTAGCACAGCACAAGACACTCCCAAAGCACTGTCCTTTTTGCTTTTAGCAAATAACAAACAGCAGTAACCTGTTTTCCACCAATCCCTTTTTCTAACTGTTTTCCTTATTCTTGGTGAAGTGCAGTTGGCTATGCCTGCTTTGAACACCTTCCTTTCATTTTCTAGAACACATTAATGTAGTTTTTGTAAAGTGTCACCTGTATTGATATTCATATACCTTGTCTTTTTTGCCCCCTCATTTAATTACAATGCCATTTCCTTGGGGTTCTCAAACCAGAGAGTGTAAAACCAGAGGTGGTATTCAGCCGGTTTGGATGTTTCGGGTGAACCAGTAGCGGAAATTTTAACTAATTCGGAGAACCAGCAAATACAATCTCTGGTTGACCCTGATCCCTCCCGCCTGCTGCTCGCCCCGCCATTCACTCATCTAGCCCACTTGTCTACCATTGCTAGCCTGCCTTTGCCCACCATTTCTGCCTGCACTCACCTGCCATTACTGACTGCCTTCCGCCACGACCCTCACTCCATGGGTGAGTGAGCCTGCAAGCAAGCCCTGGTCGAGTTGATTCCTGAGCCGGCCTAGGCTGCCGCCTTGGGGTGGACAAAGTGAGGCTCAGCCGCCTTTTGGACCTGGCTCTCGCCATCCTTTCACCCACATGCTGCCTGCCCGCTTGCCCCCCGCCTCGGGTCACGGGATGCACCAGTCCCTGGCTCAGGTTTTGCCTCGGGCCTCCGTCGACATGCCATCCGCTTGCCCTTCACCTTAGGTCAGGTAGAACTTTGCCCAAGACTTCTCGTGTATTCAGGGGCTATTCATCTCCCAACAATGAGTTTGGCATCGATCTAATGAAATGTCTTCTAGCTCTTCAAAATCAACTTTAAGAGCTCTCAAGTTTTAGACTCTTCTGCTGCTTGTTGTGGCTTGCTTGGAAAGACTCCCATCCTCACTTTTGTAGGCAAGAGACAGGGCATTGGTTCTTACCTGATACGCCCATTCTCTGGGAACTGTGAAGAACATCCAGGCCAGGGGAATGTTTCTGTTTGCTGTTCGATAGGCTGAGCAAAATTCTGAGGACACTTCTCCCTGCTGCTTGTCCCAGCGTCTCCAGTTTTGGCAAAGTCAAAGTGATAAGTTAATTGTTGTCCTATCTTCACTGTTGCTCTTTGGTCTTGTCCAGGATCAGACCCAGAACCAGACAGTGGGGCTGTACACTCTTCACAGCTCGCAGAGAATGGGTGTATCACTTAAGAACCAATGTCCTTTCTCCTGTGAACTGATCTGAGCATCCAGGCCAGGAACATACCAAAGCTGGAATATCCTACGGGAGGGTTTCTGTCTGGTTTGGAGTCTCCCTTCCCATGTGAATTCTCTGTAGGACACGTCTGCCAAAGGCTGCTTCTGTTGAGGCAAAAACATCCAGTCTGTAATGTCTTATGAAGGGAGACAGTGATGACCACATTGCTGCCCTGCAGATTTCATCGATTGGTGCTTGAGTTGCCCAAGCCACAGATGTGGTTGCACTCCTGGTGGAGTGCGCTGTGATCCCTCTGTGTACAGGCAATGTTTGTAGTTTGTACGACTTTGGGATGGTGGCTCGCAGCCACCTGCCTATTGTCGAGAAAATTGACCTTAGGCATAAAGGCCGGCTCTAGGCAAAGAATGACGCTATTGGCGTGGAAGATGCAAAGGTCCTGTCTCACTGAAGGGCGGCCAGCTCAGATATTCTTCTTGCAGAGGTTATAGATACAAGGAATACCACCTTATAGGTGGAGGCTTGTGGTTCTCAAGGGTTCGAACTGTGGTTTGGTGAGTGCTGTGAGAACCTTGTTTAGATCCCAGGTGGGTATCTATGGACCACTGGAGGTCTCAAATTAGTTGCCCCAACAAAGGAAACTACATGCCCTCGGGTGATGTGCGAGACCGTGGATTCCCACAGGAGATAACTGATGCCAGCGCCGCCGCCTGTCTACGTAGTATATTTTGGGAAACCCTTTGTCCAGGCCCTCCTGGAGAAAGTCTAGTATGTTCACCATTGATGGTGACATGGGGTCTATCTTCATCTTGTCACACAACCTGAAAAACCTTCTCCAAGTAGTGTTATAAATGCAGTTAGTGTACGAATGTCTTGCCACCTGGATTGTCTCAATGACCTTGTTGGAGAGCTTCTCATCTTTCCGCTCAAACACCATCTGGCTAGCTGGAGCCATTGTGGGTCCAGATGTTGTATGGGACTCTGGGTGAGGGAGACTCTGTCCGGTAGGATTCTCCAGGGGTCAGTGATTGATAGGTCTCTTAGATCCGTGAACCACGGATGCCTCAGCCAGTATGATGGTAGTAGAAGTTCTGCTCTTTCCTCCAGGAGTTTCCTGATCACCTTGGGAATCAATGGGAGAGGAGGGAAGGCGTAGAGGAGACCCAGAGGCCAGGGGCAGCATAGGGCGTTGACTCCCTCTGCTCCCTGGGTTGGGAATCTCGAGAAAACTTTTGGTAACTGGGTGTTGAGTGACGTGGTGAAGAGATCCAGGATCGGCTGGCCAAATCGGTCCGACATCTCTTGGAAGAGTCTCAGGTGCAGGCATAACTCGGAATGGTTGACAATGGCCCTGCTCAACTAGTCTGCTTGAATGTTGGACTGTGCTGAGATGTGCTCTGCCCTGATGGATTGTAGATGCCTCTCTGCCCAGCAGCATAGTCTCTCTACTTCCCTCATGAGGGACTTTGAATGAGTGCCCCCCTGTTGATTTATGTGGGCCTTTGTGGCCACATTGTGTCAAAAGAAGGACATGCTGTCCCTGGATCTCCTGTGGGAATTTGCTGAGGACCCAATGAGCTGCCCTCAATTTCAACCAATTGATGCTGCAGGGGTTGTTCAGGATGTTTCCGATTGTCCACCAATAGAGCAATAGAAGAACCCTTGGTGAGACAAGGGCCTTGGTCATGGAATTGCTCCTTCCTGATCTTTGGTATGGGAGCAGAAACCATTGTAAGTTTCTGGCATGGAGGCGGGCCCAGCGAACAATTGCGATGCAGAAAATCATCTTTCCCAGCAGTTGAGCTAACTGGGCCGTAACTCTTGTTTGAGAGTCTGAATGCGTTTGGACAACTCCCTGATGCTGACCTATCTGTCCGGTAAGAAGAAAACCTCTCCCGTCACTGTGTCTATAATGGCGCCCAGGTATAAAAGACGAGTTGTAGGCGTCAGGTGACTTTTGGCCAAATTGATCGAGAACCCATGTTCTTGAAGTACCTGGAGCAGGGTTTGTGAATTTATCTCTGCCTGCCAGTGAGACGATGACAGTATTAAAATGTCATCTAGGTAGCATCCACCAAGGGGATCTGAAGCGCCCCTGCTAAATCTGGGGCTAAGTTATAGGAAATTTTGCCATAGCCTGTGGGACTGGGATAGGTGCCTCTGGAGGTCCACTTCTTTTGGATCATATCTATGAACATTTTGGGAACTGGTATGATCTCTGCCTCGGTAACAGGTTGCAAGAAAATTAAGTCATTGGACTCCCCCGAGGCTAAGGGTGGCTCAGAAGTAGTCACCGAGTTGTCTAGGTGTGCAGTGGTTTGAATAACAAAGCCTTAAATAGATGTGGATGGAATAACCCTGTGAATGTCAGTTGTTCTGGGGCTAATCCTTCGTCTTCCAACATATCTTTGCCTAGCTGATTCTCTGCCTCAGACAAGGAGGGATCAATGTCCTGAGATGACACTGAAGAATAAGGATCTTGTTCCTCTATCGGGTCACCCCTGACTTGAATGGGTTGAGAGGGCATCTGAAGATCTGGGACATTTGCCCCCAGTATGGCACCTGATAATGAGGGAGATCCAACCTGTGTTGCAGGTTTGAGGATGTCCCTGGTACTGTGGAGGGGGCTGGCGGTTGATGTCTCACTTGGCAGCTCTGTTGTACTCCTGCCTCAATGCCTTGTTTAATTGCTTCCACCATCCAATTTTTCATATGTGGGGAATGTCCTGAGGCAGGGATTCCTCTGCGCAGAACCCTGCTACAGTTGGAGTGAAGGTAGCCTCAGGCACTAACCTTGGCTCTTGTTCTGTTGGGTCACCTGCTCTGATGGTGATATAGAAGCATGAAAAACTTGTAGAACTGTGTTGCTGGTGATTATCTCTGGGGATTGAGGGTCAAGCAAATCAGGTACTCCCACTGGAGTTCCAGCTTGGGCTCTCAGGTTGGCCTTTGGACAACACTGACAGGTCCAGAGAAGGAGCTGGAAGGGGACAGGGAGAAGGTACTATAATGAGTGGAGAAGCTGGTTGCCTGTTTCTCTCGGCCTCTCGAAGACACTTTTCCAGCTGTTTCTCCAGTGCCTTTTGGCGCCTTTTCGCATCCTTCTCTGCCGCCTTGGGAGGTTTTTCTGTAACCCTGGCCTTGGTCTGGTTCCTTGTCATCGCTCTTCTGGCTGCTGCTCTAGATCCTGATGTACTTGAACCAATTGAGTTTCCTCCTCCCATTGCACACCTGGAGACAGGTGCATTTAAAAGAAATACAATATAAATAAGGCGGTTGGCACGCCTGGAGAGTCTGCACTGGAGTGCGGGCAGTGACTCCTAAAATATTGCTTGGCGCCTGAGGGACAATGAGCTGTGACTACAGCTATAAACGTTTTTTTTATATGAATTTAACAATAAAGTCCCAAATAAATTCAAATTCAAATGCTAGCATAATTCAAAAATAAATGATTGACACTGACCTGCCCGTGTTAGGATCAAGATTTACTTTTCTCCTAATTACCTTTGAAATTTGGGATTGAAACAGTCTTCAATGCTCAGGCTTTCAAAGGCCTAGGCGCAAACTGTTATTCTGCCCAGAACACCTGCTGTAAAGGGCTGAACGCAATGACAACTCTTTCAATACTTTGTGCTTCTGGAATTATAAGGTAGCCTCCAAAAAACAACAAAAAAAAACCAGAGACAGGCCGTCAAAGACGAGCCCACAGGGGGAAGTCCAACAGCAATTTAAGTTTTATTGCCGGTGCTTGATATAGTGCCGGCTATTTCTGGTGCAAATTTTGAAAAGTGCAAAGATTCAAAATGGCACTGGCCATTAATGGCATCTGGCCTTAATGGCATCTGGCAGTGACTTGGCTGGAGCAGAAGAAAAAAAAACAAGCTCCCAGAGAAAGACTTGCCAACGTGTTCCCTCTCAGGTCAGGTTTCAATTAATCAAAAAAAAGGTAGCCTCTGAAAGGGAGGCTTAGGCGGCAATCTCGAACCTCCACTCAGTGTGCCACTATGGCCCTTCGCTAAGGGCTTTCTGAGCTCCGACAGCTGTTATTAAAAGAAACAGCGTCAGTTGCTCTTAATAAAGTTTTCCTGTTGAAATTCGATCACTGGCAGCCAGAGGCTGCAATCTCACCATGAGTGTTTCTATTGAAATTAGTAGTTCCAAAGATCCTCACCAAGGAATGCAACTAGCTCGAATGACAGGCTGAGCTAAAACTGGGGACGCTGGGACAAGCAGCAGGGAGGAGTGTCCTCAGAACTTTGCTCAGCCTATCGAACAGCAGACAGAAGCACTTCCCTGGCCTGGATGCTTGGAACAGCTCATAGGAGAATAAGCAGTTGTTTTTTATCCCCACTGCACACCAAAGCATCTCCTCCCACACTGCCCCCCGTTAATTTGCATTAAGCCTTCCTCTTTGGAAGACTTTGTTGATTGTTCATTATCACTCTCAGCCCCCATGGAAGAAACCAAGAGCAAAAATAGTGGTGGAGAAGGCGACAGACAAATGTCCCTCTGCAATCCCCTCTCGGGTGCCAGCTAGGGCTTCTCCACCTCTTTTCCTCAGAGGCACAGTGTCTGACTCCCTTCACATTCTTTGTATTCGCCAGAACACTAAACCAGAGCGGGAAAGCCCACATGGGAGTGTGAGCACACAAAGTTGACCACTATGGGGCGAGTGCCTTGGTTTCCCCTCTTGTTCCTCACAGTCGCCCTGAGCCTGTGTGGTTCTTTACTTGGGCAGCCCAATGGTACAGTAAGATTTGGCGTTGCAGAAATTGTTCCTTTAAAAAAAGTGCATCTCCGAGGGGCTTCTGGCAAAAAAAAAACAACTTCACCCTAAAACAAAATCCAATCGGCAGGCAGACTCGGCAGGTAGTCATGATCATCAGATGGACTTTTATTTTGTCAGTCCAAGGGTGGGGCGGGCGGAAGGTACGTAGGAAATTGCCCTGTTTCTGCAGCATCATTCATGTGACTGAGTGGGCATGGCCAACTCAACGTCACTCATAGCAAATTGCCACCCCACTTTGCCATGTGTCAGGGATCTGGTGATTAACACCATGAGTGATGTTGAGTGGGCCATGCGCACCCAGTCACATGACCACCAAGCCACACCCACCAAGCCACATTCACAGAACCGTAGTGAAAATTTTTGAATCCCACCTCTGGGTAAAACCATAACTTTCTAAAAATAAATTCTTACACCTCCCCATAAATAAGTTATAAAATTAAACAATGAGTATTTTATAAATAAAAATGTTTATTAGAAATAAACTGCAAAAAATCTAACATTTTAAATTGGATTTTTAGCGGAAAGAGTGAGATTGCTTTTCAATAATTCCTTAAAAACTACTACTCTCTCATTCCACCAAACTAAAACAAATGCACAAAACATCTTTTCTTGCCTTAAATTGGCTTCTATTAAAATGCTGCAGCTTGTAAAACACTGGCAGATTCTAAGTTGGTCTTGACAATTTTTTTCTAGTGAAGATAGACTGAGATAACAATCACAACTTATCTTTTCCCTCCTCCTTTTCTTTCTTTTGAATTGCAAAAGGAGAATTTTAAAAGATTTTTAGGCACACACCAGGCTCCAGAACTTTTAACTTTGTTTTGCATTCACTGTTCTTTTTTTATCAAACTAAGAAAAAACAAGCAAGGAAGGAAGGAAGGACTGCCTGAGGATTATCTATTTTGCATTTCACATCCTTTGACTAAAACAAAGCTTTTCATCTAAAGAATCCTGAATAAAATTAGCACTCAGAAAATGATCTTCTTCTTTTTTAAATAAATTTTTATTAGTTTTTCAAACAACAAACACAACACAAACATAAAATATTTTCCTTTCTGAAAGCAGCTTGGATCCGGTTTTTTTTCCTCTTTTTGTAGACACTAATTTACAATCATATTTCTTTCACTTTCATAATATTAATCATCCTTCAATTAATAGTCCCTATGTTTAACATTCATAATACAATTATAAATTCCTCATAAAATTCTAATACTTAATAAGAAGCTTTAAATCTAAATTATTTCTTTTTTTTTTGTAAACACGGGTCCAAATTTAGCTTTATTATTATATCATTCAATATATTTTACCATATTCTTTGTCCAAATCCCTTTCCACCTGGTGTTCACTTTTCATATGGTCTGACCACCGCTACAACTGCCTTCGGGAAAGGGAAAGGGAGTAATGGTCAGCTGGAGAGGAGATATACGGCTCTCCTCAACCCTGCAGGCAGTCTCCCCCTTCTTCACCACCTCTACGGGGTGGCTTAGCCCTGAAACCAGCTGGCTCGGGGCACTCCAGCGGCGAGCATGGATCAAAACCTCGCAGAGACGAGGTTTCGGTCTGTTGCCGAAGAAGCTCAAACCGGAAGTCTCTCCTGAGATGATCTATAAATTCTTGATTGTTATTTATTTAACTAAGTAATATTCTGCAATATTTATTTATTTATTGAATTTATATTGCTGCCTATTCGCCCATGGCGACTCAAGGTGGCTTACAGAAAATAAAACCACATTTAAAACAATAAAACTAATAAAAAGAAGCAAATAAATTAATATAGTATAATATAATAAAACCACCCCCCACCCTGGTGACAGCAGATCACACAAGCCATTTAATGGGCTCCATCCCGCTAGGGGTCCCCCAGGCCTGCTGATAGAACCAGGTTGTTGGGCTTTGGTTGTTTTTGACCTGTTCCAGAGCCATGTTGCATGAACATTTGTATCGAGGCATTTTAATATATCTGCATGACATATTAATATATTCTAATACCATGGAAGAGCATGTGGAATTAGTGAAAATGGTACTTTGAAAATTGCTGGATGCTAAATTATATGGAAAATTGTCAAAGTGCAAATAGGGCTATTTGGGTTACAGAATTTCAGGCGATGGTGTTGATATGGACCCACACAAGGTACAGGATATAGTTTCCTAGGGTTTGCCAATTTATATCAGCAATTCATTCCCACATTTGCCTCCATTGCATTTCCTTTGACCAATTTGCTATGGATCTTGGAATAATCAAACCAAAATCAAACCAAAACCTGGAATGGACAGGATCATGTCAGAAAGCATTTGATAGTCAAAGGCAATTGTTCGCTAATGAACCTGTATTGAAACATCTGACCATGGGCATCCTTTTGTAATCCAGGAAGATGCAAGTGATGTTGCTGTGGGAACGGTGTTATTGCAATGGAAAGTTCAAGGGATATTACAGCCTTGTGCCTACACATCTGGGAAGTTAATCTTGACAGAGCGAGATTAGGCGATTTGGGAGAAAGAGGCCTTTGTGGTACCTGGCAGCACCTATTAGAGGGTGCGCAATTTCCATTTGAAATATGGATGGACCATAAGAACTTGGAAGCATTACAATCACCCAGGAGACTGTCGCCCAAGCAAGTTTGGTGGGCATTATATTTTTGGTGATTTAACTTCAATTAAGTATGTTCCGGCAGGCAGGAACTTTTTAGCAGACGCATTGTCATGCCTGCCTCAATATAGCAATCAACAAGTAGACATAGTGCGGCCGATAATACCACAATCAGGAGCTGTACAGTCCCTAAGAACTGATATTATGACAGCAGATTTACCAGTAGCAGTAGCTCAAGACCAATGGTTGCTAGAACATAAAACACATAGTGACATTTGAAATGGAATAGTCTGGAGAGGGGATAAAATGTATATACCAGCATCAGCCAGACACCTAGTACTAAAACGGTGTCATAAGGCAAAACAAGCCGAACATTATGGATTTCTAAAAACATTGCATTTAGCAAAATGGCAGTTCTGGTAGCATCTATGAGACATGATGTAGAAACCCATGTAAAACAATATCCAATTGTGCTGTTACCAAGATATGTCCCAGAAAACCATTAGAATTACTACAATCTGTTGTTGACCCCAATCAACCATGGCAGGATATTGCCATGGACTTCATAGTAGCTTTACCACTTAGCCATGGGTATGCTGTTATTTGGACAGTGATAGATTTATTTTCAAAACAGGCACACTTCATTCCTTGTAATGGGTTATTGTCAGCCCAGAATTATCAAATATGTTTACCAAACGTGTACAGACTACATGGAGTCGCGCGCCATATTATTTCGTATAGAGAGGTACAGTTTACTGCTCAGTTTGGGCGTGAATTCCTATGATCGATTAGGTCTGTACAAGGATTGAGTAGAGCATACCACCCCAGTACAAACAGTGCAGCAGAACAAGCAAATGCAGTCATCAAGTGGTATTTATGTTATTACATAATGTATCAGCAAACAGATTGGGCTGAACTTCTACCATTCGCTGAAGTGGCTTACAATAATACGGTGCATAATAGCATGGGAAATTCCCCCTTCCAAGTGGTACATGAACTAGACTTTGTGCCCATCCCAGAATGATCCCAAACACCCCAGAATCCCACCATGGCCTCAATCTGGGCTACGAGCATACAAAGCACATGGAAAGGCATACAGGAAACATTAAACAAAGCTGTCAAAGCATACAAAAAACATGCCAATCAAAAGCGAGCAACATAGACCATTCAACATAGGGGATTGTGTATATCTATCCACTAAGTATTTGAATTTGGGTTTGCCATGTAAAAAACTGGGCCCTAAATATGTCGGACCTTTCCCTGTAGTACAAGTAATTAATTTGGTAACCGTTCAGTTAAGATTACCCTCATGGTTTAAACATGTACACCTGGTATTCCATAGTAGCCTGCTAAAACCCACTATGGGGATGGACCCAGAATCAGACACCCCGGGGACTGTACAGGATGACCATTATGAGATGGAAAATGTCTTTGATACCTGTCAAAGTAGAGGCAGGCTTAATATATCTGGTTAAGTGGAAAGGGTATCCCGTTGATGAGGCATCCTGGGTGGATCAAGACCATTTGACAGCTCCATGGTTACAACAATGATTCCATAAAACGTATCCCACCAAGGTGGGGGGGGGAGCGAGGAAGGTCATAGATGTGTATCTCATTCTGTTCCCTTTTGTCTTCCAGATGGATCCATGGTAGAGGGGGCTGCATATTGAGCTTTGGGTGCTTTTTGACCTGTTCCAGAGCCTGACACATTGGCAGGGTTATGAGGGGGATAGCTCTGACAGGACATTGCACCCGCCCAGGAGCTCAGGGCTAGAGTCTAAAGTACTGGCACTCCGGCATTCTTCCACTCGATGTGGAGACCAAATGATGGAGCTGCTGAAAAATGGTGGGCTGCTGCAGAGCCCCTGAGTGGAGATGGCAATGTGCACACAACCCAAACGGACTGAATGGGGGCTGTGCATGGCTGTGAGGTTGCACATGGATGGCATAGGGGAGCACAGGGGTGTAGGATTGAGGGGTAAGGGAGACATACTGGGTGCACTTGGAGTAGAGGCAGGATGGTGGGCAGATGTTAGAAGGGTGCGGTACTTCACTACTCCAGGTGGATGTTGGATAACCGAGGCTGGATTACGGAAGAGGGTATTTGAAGCGCTGAGAGGTGTTAGCCCTCAGCACTGGCATTTCATGAGTTTCCCATTCTTGCTGCTGTTAATCCTGATTTCTCAAAGTAAAGCTAAGATGTGGCTGCATCAGAAACTGAGTACCGTCTGCTTTGTATGAGCAATTAATCAGAGGTTCAGAGGCAGCTGAGACAGGTCTTCAGCATCTTCCAGAAGAGTATTAGACTGGGGGCCATTCTAATCTTTGGGGGAAGGATGCTTCAGAGAGAGGGAGCTGCTATGCAGAAGGGCCTTCTTCTGGGACCCTCGGGGATGGGGCCCATAGCATTCCTGCCTTGCCATTGCAATGAGATTCAGAGATAGTAGCTAACTCCAGAAAGGATAGCTATTATCAGTGGCCCTTAATTGAGATTTACCCCCTTCTTTTGTACCCTTCTTCTTCGGAAGCCCACCCAGGGGTATGTAATTTTACTGGATGTACTTCCCTATTCCCTCATATGGTCCATCAGTTAAAACCCACTTGTAGGTATATGCCAACTTATTTACCATCTGCTTTCAGTTCCCCTTTTTCTCAATGTCCCAGACATTCGTGATCCAAAATAACTCTATTTTGGATTGTCCAGCAAATATATACTTTTTGCAGAAGTATTGCAGTGCCTGCAAAATCAGTTCAGCAGATTGCAAGTATTTTGCCATGCTGGCAAAATCAGCTCAGCCAGCATTATTATATATTGTTAATTTGAGGCCTTCAATTAGGCAGAGGCCTACACCAACTTTAGGGCCTAGTTGTCCTTTTTTCACTGTCGCACCTCTTTGTCCTCATAGGACAACACCAGGTCAACAAACTAATACGTATGCTGAAGCTTAAAATCACTATGTGTGCTAAATGTGCATCCTTAGAGTGGGGGCCATTGTAATCTTTGGGGGAAGGATGTTCCAGAGAGAGGAAGCCGCCCCATCAGAGTTTTGCAGAGTAAATTCAGTGCCAGTAAAGTAAACACAGATGGCTGATGCTTCATTTAACATCTTTATAAACATATTAAGTAAATTTTACAATACCAGTTGTAGATTTCTCCAAAATGGAGCAAACTCAAACAGAAGCAGACATGTTACAAGTTCAGAGCAGATCTTCAGTCTTCAGCAAGCAAGTTAGTTTCTCTTTCACTTTAGAGCTGAGCACAGAACAGAGATAAACCACACCAAGATTCTCTTTAAGTTTCAGCCCTCAACTTAGCTCTCATTGACTGACCTTGTTACTAAGCTCTATTCCAGTTCATGAATATACTCTGACAGCTTGGAAAAGTAGAACAAATTTAGGCAGTTTGATCCAGTGGTTAGGACACCAGGTTAGAAAGCAAATGTTCGTGAGTTCTAATCCAACTTTAAGCATGAAAGTTGGTTGGGTGACTTTTGGCCAATCACTATCTCATGTCCGAACACATTCACAGGGTTGTTGTTGTGAGGAAAATAGGAGGAGGAAAGACTATTAAGTTATAAAAATAATAAAGGTGTTAAAAAAACCCTAAATCTAAATTTGGATTTGCAGAGTTGAGGTATATAGTAATCTTTTCCCCAAAAAGGGAAATGGAAGAAAATAATTGCTATCTTGTGAATATATTGCTGTTCATCATTTTGAATAGAAAGCTGCATTTTGGATTTTTTTCTGAAGCCAGTCAAATTTGTTTGAAATTGGCATTTGGAATCCAGCATAACAAAATATGTTTGCACTTGTGTCTTCAAGTTTGCTACATTCCTACATTTGATTTTATTCATAATATGTATATAACATAATTAACCATGTACAGATCCATGATATTTGCATTGCAAAAATGTTTTTGAATGCTTTATGTTACATTAGCTGTAGCCATTTCCAAATCCAGAGGCAAACTATAAACTAACAATGCACTGAAAAACTGCTATTGCAAAACAGTAGCAGCAAAAACTGCTATAGCAATCAGCAAGAAAAAAGTAAAAATGTTTCTGATGAAAACACTGTAATTAAGGATGTGTAAATAAATATATGTTATTGATTTTGCTGTCCTGTATTATCATGAGAACATATGCATATAGGTCAAGATGCCATAATAGAAATTTTTCATGTACCTTATATAGGTATTTAATATTTATGTGTTTATTTAGTATATTTTTCCTTTTTGATATTTTTCTTCTGCAAATTTTCCTATTATCATTTTTTTTGTATTCTCATGAGAATAATAATAATACAAACAATAAATTGAATTCCAAATTTAATCTGAACATCAGGCTGATTGTGTGACAAACCATACTTATTTAACTTGTATGCTACCCAACTCTCAGTATAACTGTGTTTTTAATATAACATATTCTTTTTCACATTGTTCTTACACAAAAATTCTTTTTGCCTGGATTTTTTACAGAAAAGAATTAACCAATGGTCTTTATTCAATACATATCTCGGTGTGTATTGTTATATTGTTGGAGCTCACAAATGTCCTTACCTAGAAATCTATGGAATGTTAATTTTACATTTTTACTATCATAAATTAAAGAATTGTTAATTTTTTATTGAAATAATATTTAATATATATTAATTCTTAAAAGTTGGCATGTTCTTTCTTCTTTATATCCCTGAATATTGGCAGTCTCATATGAATTCAATTTAATATACATATCACAATTTCAGCTATTTGAAAAATCAGGTGTTAGATATAGCAGATTGAATCTCCAGTTAATATTGCCTATTCTGTTTATTGTAAGGTTATCTTAAGAGTAATATTGATTTTTTTAAATGGGTTTCATTAATAGATTAATTATAATAACTTCATTTACATATCTTTTCATTAGATGTACAACATTTCCTAATAAGAGGAACACAGAGCTCTAATCTAACTGCTTTTTTCTTTTTCTTTTTGTCTTTCAAACATAGAAATCATTGAGTTGTTTTAAGATCCAGTTTCTCCCCTTTTGTAGTTGGGCAGTGATGGATTAGAATTAGGCTGCATCATACATTGGGAAAATCTCCCAGCATCCTCTTTATGTAGAGGCATCATCTGCCAGTACTGCTGTAACTGCAGTCCTGTCAGGGGATATTTCTTGTAAAATCCGATGCAGAGGATTCCTGCTGCTGTGTGAACTTTTGCATCTATTCTGTTTCATAACTAATAAGAAGCCCACTGGTAATGAGGAATAAGGAAATGGGACCTTCTTAGGGTGTTACTGGCTGGGGTTTTTTTTCCTGTCTGTGACAGAAATGAATCATCTCTGTGAGAGGCTTATCTTCACATAGCAATTTGCAGTTAATCATCTAGAAGTTGCCTAATTTAATCCTGTGAGTATATGGTGTCTTTTCTCAATATTGGAGCTGCTAAAATTGACTGCAGAAAACCTGTGCTTATTTTCTGGGAATCACTTTATATGAGGGTTTTTGTTTTGAAAATAGGTAGTAAGCTTAATGATTAATAGTAGAGGAAGTTCAGGATGTACTGTATTCTGATGATCCAGGGGAAATTTACATTTAAGAGTTAATTTCATAAATGATTGTTTTTCATTTTTCTCTTGGTAATTTCTATCTATCCGCTTTATTGTTGTGCTTCTGATTGTATAAATGATCTCTAGCTTGATCATTTGTGTATACAGAAATACTTCTTGAAACTGTTACAGAGATAAGATTGCATATCTGTAAAATATGGCAGGTAGAAAAATTTTCGATGAATCAATTGCTTATGTCACCTAACAATTTTCATATTCAGTTTAGCTAGAGCTGTTATTTTGTAAGAGATTATAAATCTCAAAAGCTAGCAAGCATGTTGTAATATTATTCCATCTCATTAAATTTAGAACTGCTCTCTCTACTGTAATATATGATTCAGGAAGCATACTTTTTGCAACTTCATAGCAATTTATATGAAATCATAGGAAAAGGACCATTCAGTTATGATCATGTGACTGGATCTGAGCCATTATTTGAATGACGCAGTGGGAGTACTGTAGATATTTCCTTTGATTTGTTTACCTTTTGTGCTGGCTAACCTATTATTAAGCTTCTTTTTATTATTATGAGGTGGTATTATAGTTAACTGTTCCCAGCTGTGCTCTTTTTGTGCACATTTTTAGTTTTCTGTTTGGTGAATCATAATCACAATAACAATTTTGTCCTTTGCTACTTCTAAACTATTAAAACAGCCATTATCCCTAAGGATGCTAATAAGGAAGACCTAATCTGCCCCACCCAGATCAGAGATTTTAATAATTTTTTGTACTTCCTGAATGGTCAAGGTAATTTTGATTTGAAGTGTTGATTATAAATCTTCCAACAAATACTAATTAAAACTTAAATGATGATTCAATCATGGCTTTAATACACTAAAACAAAATTAATATTTTGTAATAAAATATGCTATTTAACTTTCAAGCATGCAATTGTGCCTCCAGTTTTTTTTAAATTCACAGATTAATACAGTACATAATTAGCATGGCTCAGTGATTTATGCATATGTAACTTAATGTATTATGAATAAAACTGAAAGTAGTCTTGCTGTAGGAATTATCTTTTTGTTAATTTCCCCTTTTATATAAAAGGGATTATGAATCTCCAATAATAGAGTACAGGAACAAATTCCTCTAAAATGGATTAAAAGAAGAGAGAAAAGAAAATGTTTTTGTAGCACTACTCCTCAATATTCGTTTAATAAACCAGAGAAATATTAGTTTTTAAAGGATTTGCTTCAACTAGCTTGAAATATATATTTGTAACTTCAGAGATGCTAACTAACAATTGCTACAGCAGTAAAATTATACTGGATATACTGTATGACTAGTGAATTATAGTGATATTTTCTAGCAGGATCAAAATATAATTTGAATATTAAAAATATTATTTTCTCCAAAAAGCTAATAACGTAGCTACAGAAAAAAGAGTACCTAGTGTTATAAATCCATTTCATTATACTCTTAGAATTTTCTTCTTAGTTCAAAATAAGGTAGAAGAAATAGAGAAACAATGAGGGAAGATTATCTGGGCCTCCCATAGAATTCTGTGGGCATACTAAGGAGAGAACTTGATGGTTCTTTGAGGTAATACTGTAGTCTGAAATTATTACTTTTGTTTGGTTCCTATTTATCCTGAAAAACCTCTTCAAGAGAACTTTACATTTCCATGCTGTGAATTTAAAAATAAAAAATATGGTAGTTCTAAAGAAAGATCATGAGAATAAAAGTCAGCTCTACAGTAAAGTATTAACCATATATTTTTCAAAATATTAAAAATATCTGAAGCATTTTGATCCTATTATGGGAATTCACTTTTTATTTATTTTTTAATCTCTTCATGTTCTTTGGCTGAAAATCTGTCAGCTGATAGCAACTTTTATTTATTTCATAATTTTTACTGAAAAACATATACAAAAATAAAAGAGTAGGTTTGTATTTAGCAAGTGTGATTCAGACATCTTTTTCTAATGATTGCATGGGTTTTCTTTGTTTCTTCTACATAGCCTAAATATCACAGTATTCGAAGAAGATGTTGCCCTATGTTATATATCGGTAGAAAAAATGAAGTGTGTATCCTGGATCCAGTACATACTTGGTAGAGAAGAAAGTGCATGTATGGACTCATAGATGGCGTTAGTGAAGGAGAGAAAGGGAAAAGGGGGATAATAGTATGGTTCATAATTGTTTGAAAATAGCAGTACAATTTAGAATTTGAAGTGGCTTGTTTGGTGTCGTTAGTGGAATCTCCTGCTTATTTCAGGAAGTTTAAAACCTGAGACAATATACATATCATGTCTCTACTTGAAAAACTCCACTAAAAAAAAGCCTATACTCTTTTAAGCAATAATTCTGTTGTTGAAATCCTTGATTTATAAAGATTTTTTAGTGTTTAGATGAAATCTATTTTTAAATTAAAAACATGAAATCTAGCCCTCTTTCTGGTCAGCAGAGTTAATTTTTTGCTTAACTATCTTTCAAAATATGAGTACAATGCTATCATTAGCAGCTTGGTTTACCTTGTCCAGTCTGTACATACATAATTCTTCAATATTTTCCATGGCTCTAGTTTATCCAACCTGCTGTGCATCCTTTTTTCCTCTGCAATAATTTACTACTTGTCTATATCCTTCTGAAATGAAATTAGGCATTCTAATCTAGCTGGGGTATATCTGGAATAGGAATCTGAGACCTTTCCTTCTTTAGGGACAGATTATTCCCTGAGAAGACTGATGATACCTTGAACTATTTTTAGCAGCATTGTATAGCAGTGAATAAATTGAGGCTGCAACAACCCTACTTCATACTTCCCCCAAATACATCTCTGGCCCTGCTCATAACTCAGGCAGAAGAAACCAATTACACTTTCAGTTGCAAAAACCCATCATTCTAAATATTTAATTGACTTTGCTGTACTGTACTTTCATATAAGAAATGCTTATCTTATTTTTAAGATTATTTTAAAAGTACATGGGTTTCTGTACCTACTTCTCTGAGTGTCAATTATTTGGGGATCATCCTGTCACTTCTAAAGTATCGCCAGAGTTATGCCAGAATGTTTCTCCCTTTTTATGAAAAGGGGCTATTGAGGATGTAATTATGGGGGAACTATTCTTTTGCCTAAATACTTTATCGTTCCTAAGGAGGATTGTGACCTCATATTGCGTTGGATCTTTTCTATTTCAACTATTTTTTGAAAGTGTTTGCAGAAGAGGCTGTGATTTTTTTCTATAAATTTGCAGGGCGTTTAGCAGATGCATACTGTACGTATCTGTAAAACCCTACTCTCATTACTACCTTAGCTCTGATGAATCTATTTACTGTAGAATCTTATCATTTGCCTGTTTTATAATCCATGAGAGTTTTTTTCTGAATGTATTTATACATGTTAAGTAAGACCACACCTGGAATACCGCATCCAGTTTTGGTCACCACCTTACAAAAAAGACGATGAGATTTTGGAAAAACTGTATAAAAGAGAGACTAATTTGATTAAACATCTGGAGACTAAGACGTATAAGTATGGTTGCAGAAACTGGGTATGGTTAGTCTAGAGAAAAGAAGGACAAGTGACATGATAGTAGTATTCCAGTATTTTAGAGATTGCCAAAAAGACAACTTTGGGACAACTTATTTTCCAAATCACCAAGAAACAAGACAAGAAACAATTGATGGAAACTAATCAAGGAAAGAAGCAACCTGGAATTAAAGAGAAACTTCCTCACAGTGAGAACAATTAGCCACTGGAACAGCTTGCCTCCAGAAGTTGTGGGTGCTTCATCACTGGAGGCTTTTAAGAAAAGACTGGACAGCCACTATTCTTATTGATTGAAATGTATATACTCTCTGTTATGTACACTCTGTTCCATATTTGTTTCTGATTGCAATTCAGACTTTATTTTGACCATCAATGCCCTACATGGCTTGGCACCAAAATATTTAGGACCACTTTCTGCACCTAGTTTCAACTTATCCGACTCAAACATCTTAAGAGAACTTGCTTGAAATTTCCCATTTTCAGGATGTAAGGCACATGCATATGCAAAGGCTTATAGCAGAATGTTCTATTCTCTGAAATAGTCTTCCGCAGGGATTCAGTCTACCCTCCACTCTTCTTCCCCCACTTCCATGATTAAAAATAAAGTTATTTTGGAGAGTCTAAGGAAGATAAATTGGTGTGAGATTGAATAATGTATTGATACTGTTTGAGTGTTGTTTTTTACTGTGGATGTATATGAGCCACTCTCTTTTCAATTGTAGAAGAGAGATCAAGTAAGTTTCTCCTATGAGCTGTTCAGAGCATCTAGAAGTGGGAGGTGCTTCAGTCTCTCCTGGAAAGGCTGGGCTTAAAACTCAGGGACGCTCCACCTCCTCCATGTATC